>PVIW01001856.1:0-132963 GCA_004026585.1 Noctilio leporinus
TTCTCAAGATTGTGGTGGCTATTCGTGGGCGTTTTTGGCTCCATATAAATTTTTGAAGTATTTTTTCTATTTCTGTGAAGTCTGTCATTGGTATTTTAATTGGGATTGCATTGAATATGTAGATTGCTTTGGGTAGTATGGACATTTTAATGATGTTAATTCTTCCCATCCACGAACATGGTATATGCTTCCATGTATTTGTGTCTTCCTTGATTTCTTTCTTCATTGTTCTGTAGTTTTCTGAGTACAGGTCTTTTACCTCCTTAGTTAAGTTAATTCCTAAGTACTTTATTTTTCTTGTTGCTATGGTAAATGGGATTTGTTTTTTCACTTTTGTCATTGTGATTTTGATTTGCACTTTTCCCAATAATTAGTGATGCTGGGCACCTTTTCATTTACCTGTTGACCATTTGCATGTTTTCTTGAGAAATGTCTGTTTGGAGATATGGCTTTTTGCCCATTTTTAAATAGGGTTAGTTATTTTGTTTTTGTTTTTTACTTTTGCTATTGACTTGTATATTATTTTGAATATTAACCCTTTATCAAATATGTGATTTGCAATTATTTTCTCCCATTCCATAGGTTGCCTATTTACTTTGTTGATGGTCTCCTTTTTTGTACAGAAGCTTTTCAGTTTGATGAAGTACCATTTGTCTATTTTTGCTTTTGTTGTCTCTGCTTTTAGTGTCACATCTAACAAGTCATTGCCAAGGCCAATGTCAACAAAATTTTTACTACATCTTCTGCTAATAGTTTTACAGTCTCAGATCTTATGTTTAAGTCAATATTACAATCTCAGATCTTATGTGTAAGTCTGTAATCCACTTTTTCATTTTTATGTACGATGTAAGATAAGGGTTGTTGTTTTTTTTTTAATTTAGATACTCAGTTTTCCCAAGACCATTTACTGAAGAACCTATCTTTTTACCATTCTTGTTCCTCTTATCAAAAATAATTTTACTGTAAATGTGTGGGCTTATTTCTGGGCTCTCTGTTCTGTTCCATTGATCTATGTGTCTTTATGCAAATATAATATTGTTTTGATTACTGTAGCTTTAATATATAACTTAAAATAATGAAGTGTGTTGTCCCCTGCTTTGTTATTGCTCAGGATTGCTTTGACTATTCAGAGTCTCTTATAGTTCCACTTAAATGTAAGTATTGTAAGTGGTCAATTCTAATCCTTTTGAATAGCTCATTCCTGGATTACTATTTCAGGAATGTATTATAAGAAATATGATGAATAAAGATCTTCAATAAATTTTATATCTTACATTAGTATTATTTGTGCCTGTAATGAAACATAAAATAGTTCCTAAGGGAGAAAAAAATTAATATCAAGAAATGGAGAAAGAATAGACAAGTGAGTAGTAAAGATCTTTAGATTTTTCTCTCTGTTTAAACTTACTCCACAGGGGCTTCACCTAAGGTTAAAGCTTTAAATGTCATTGCTATGCTAATGACCTTCAAATTTTTATTTCTTTCAGGCCACTTTAACTATGGAGTTGTAAGTACAACTGCCCACTCAATAACTATAAGTAGATGTTTGTTTGGCATTTTAAAATTGTAATATCCAAAATAAAAATTCTGTATCCTCCCTTAAAAAAATAGAAATCTACTTTTTCCACAAGCTTTTCAATCTCAATAAACAGCAACTTCATTCTTCAATTAATCAGACAATAATCTTGGACTTAATCATATTATATCAGCTCTACCTCCAAAATGCATCCAGAATCTGGTTACTTATTATTACTCCCACTGTTGTCTCTATGGTCCACATTGGCATTATCCCTTGTCTGGGTTGTTAAAATACTTACCTGATTGATTTTCCCTGTTTTAGCACCCTGTCCCCAACATTTATCCCTAATGTAACAATCTTGTAAGTGATTCTTAAAACACTCAGTAGTTCACATCTCACTCAGAATAAAAGACAAAGTCTCATATTGGCCTATGGGTCCTTCATGATCTGTATCCCATAATCCTTCACTTCCTACACTCCAAGATGTATGCCTTCCTCTTCTCAGACACAATTTAATTTTTTAATGGAATTTGCATGTTTTCTATTTTCATTTCCTTTAGGTCTTTGTTTAAATATCATCTTTTAGGAAAAGGGTCTAACCACACCACATACACAATGTATATATGTAAACATGTATATGCACACATACACAAATACATATAAACACTCACTCTGTGTCTACCTTATCCTGCTTTATTTTTCTCCATCAAATTAACTACCACACACACACATGTATAAATGAATTATATATAATTAAATATAAAATTGTAAACAAATATATATATATATATATATATATATATATATATATATATATATATTACAATATTTCTCTTTTCACAAAAATAAAGTTCCATGAGAGTAGGGGCTTTGGTTTAGTCACTGGTGTAGCTTCAGAACTTAACCCCCTGTGATCATCAATTCAGTATTTCGGTATTCTCATCTAACAAAATAGATATCATAGCAGTACCAACTTTGTTATGTTGTTTTAAAAAACAAATCATGTAATTCTCATAAAGAATTTAGCACATGACCTCAATAAATTTATCTTTAATTAAACATACACCCAGTTATTATTGCACTTACTGTCTTTATTCATTATTATATACAAACCTATAAAAGAAAAAATTACAACTCTAATGAAAAAAAAATCATAAAAAAGAATTAAATGAATAGAGATAGTCTATGTTCATGAATAGGAAGACTTAAGATTGTCAAGATATCAACTGGATCTACACACTCAATGCAATCCCAGCAAGTTATTTTATTGACATCAATGAACTGATTTGAAAGTTTATGTAGAAAAGCAAAAGACTCATCACAATATTTAAGGAAAAGGACAAAGTTGAAAGACTGACACTACCCAACATTGAGACTTACTATGAAGTTATAGTAATCAAGAGATTGCAGTATTGGTAAAGAACAGGCAAATAGATCAATGGAACAGAATAGAGAACCCAGAAATTGACCAACATAAGTATAGTCAGCTGGTCATTGACACAAGAGCAAAAGCAATATAATGGAGCAAAGGCAGCCTTTTCAACAACTGTCTATGACATTATATCACTATTCTATTTAAAAGCTATTACTGAAGAGTGATATAATTGGAATAATGTTCAATGTCCTTGCATGATCCAGACTTTACTACCTCTTTAAAATCATCTCATATCACTATCTTCCCTGTTCACTGTGCTCCATTCACACTGGCTTTCTTCCATATCCATAACTGCTCCAAAAGTTTTTCTGCCCTGTGTCTTTCACAGGTAATAATCCATATAAATGGAAAATGGAAAACTTTTTCCCAGTTTTTTCCTGGCTAGTTCTTACTTATACCTCAGAGATCAGCTCAAATGTCGCTCTCTGGATGCTAACCTGTCTTCCTCATTGCTACCAGGATGAAGCACAAAATTGATCATGTCACTTCTCTATTTAGAATCCTTAACTGAAGGCTTTTTACTTAGGCCCCTACCTCCTTCTGTGTTCCTAATTCCTCTTCTTTGCCTCACATATATTTTTGACTATCTACACTACATGAATAAGACCATGCTTTTCACATCTCTGTGTATTGTCTCTTCTTCCCATTCTATCATCTGAATAACTTCTAATCTTCCTTCTAAATTCAAAGCCACATGCATATCATCCCCAAGAACTTCCACCCTGTCAGATTCAGGTGTCTCCTACCCACCTCTCAACACTATATTTAAGTCTTTCAAAGCACTTGATACACAGTGATGTCATTTTTTATTTACTCATCTATCACTTACTAGATTAAGTTCTCTCAAGGCTTTTTATCTTCATAAATCACAGAGCACCTAACACAGAGTGAGTGTGCAAATGATTGTGAAACAAGTTTATTGTTTACACAAAGTGGCATTGTGGATCTGCACAATTTTGTGTTTTGGTTGTGGATTTATAAATTGTGCAGTTAATATTGTTTTCAGATACTTTGACAAAAATTAAGACTTATCCAACTTCTCAAGTCACTTAGCTTGTTTTCCTCGAAATGTGCTATTTGATGTCTTTTTTATGGTTAATAGTCACATAGCTCAAATTCTAGGACCCAAACAATGATACACAGTGAAAATTAATCTTCTCACCCTTAATTCTAATTTACCCACTTCTCACTCATCAAGCCCCTATCACAACTAGGCAAATTTTTTCTTAGTGTTTTATGTAATTTTTTAAACTTTCTTTGTTGATATAAATATTAACATTTATACTATAACATAAAAGGTAACAAACATACTTTTCATTTTCACATAGTATATCTTAAACATGCTTTCACATCAATGCATAGAGTTTTTTTTTTCAGTTTCACAATATTACATTGTAAGAATGTCCTATAATTTATTAACCAGCTCCCTATTGATGTGAATTTGAGTGTTTCCAGACTATTGTACTACAAACAACTGAAATGAATAACCTTGAACATAATCTTTTCACAGAGCGCTAATTTGACAATAAACTGAATTTCTAGAAGTGGAATTGTTGAGTCAAGTGATTTGTGTAATTGTGGGGTTTTTCTTTTTTTTTCTTTGTTATTGCATTTTGATAGGTATATTTTATACATGTTTACTTATATTGCTAAATGTTTCTTGGTCCAGCTGACTTACTGAGTTCTCTTATTTTACAAAGTGGTTTCTTGGTTGATTTTCATATTTTTCCAGCATAAAATTATTTCATTTTCAAAAAATTATCATTTTACCTTTCTCCTTTATATTTAATACCTCTTTTTTTTTGGCTGAAATCTGTTGAACAAACTTAGAGAGACGTGAAGATAATGTTTTTGTCCTGATTTACTGTAAATAATGTTTCTTTATTAAGCATGGTACTAACTTTCAGGGGGAGAATACCAGCATATGTACATATAAAATATTACATAATTATAAAACTACCCATCGTTTACTCTTTTGCTAAGTATTTTTATGAAAAGCAGATGTTTAATTTTATCAAATGCCTTCCTACATCTATGAAAATACATCAATTTTGTCACAGTGTGAAATTGATAATTCCTAAATGTGCCACTGGATTATGTTTACTAATGTTTCATTTAAGATTTTATCAATATTTATAAGTGAGATTAGTCTCCATGTTTTCTTTTTCAGCTTTGAATGTTGATGCTATATTTAGTTAATAAAAAGAATTTTGAGTTCCTTGCTTCTCTGTACTCAGAAACATTATTGATATTACTGGAATTGGTGTTGGCACTTTGCTATGAGAAATTGCTCCACCATGCTCCTTTGACTGTGATGTTTATTCAAGTCGTGTCTCGGCCCCAAATGGCCATGCTCTGCATATGCCAAGATTTTGGATCCACATTAGTTTACAAAGAAAGAAACTCACTGTATTTTGAGGAAAAGTTATTCACCTTGAACTCAATGCATGTTCAACAAATGTTGTAGGTGGATAAATGAAAGGAAAGGGGAAAAATCAATTATTTATAGTCCAGATGAAGAGGTTGACATTTTCTAACATGATACTGGCAAGAAATCTAAAGAAATTATACCTTTATGCAAGAGAGAGAGAGACAGAGAGACAGAGAGAGAAATGTGAGTCACATATTTGTTAATGAGTTCATAGCCTAATTTACAATCAAATTTCTTGAGAAGAGATGAAGTCAGAGGACTGAACTTTAAGGAAAGCAATGTTTAAGTGTCAGGAAGATAAATTGTCAGCAAAGGATTCTGAAGTAATTGACAGGAAATCAAAGAAGTGTGGGGAATTGAAATCCAAGTGAAGAAATATCTTCAAGAAAGGTTTCAAGAACAGATCAACAAATATGTTGGTTACTTCTGAAAGAATAAAAAGAAAACTGAGAATTTACCACTGAAATTGGCAACATTGAGATCGTTGGTGACTTTACTATAAACTATTTAGGTCCAATGGAGCAGATAAAGCCTGGTGGGAGTGGTTTATAAAATAATGGGAAAAAATGAAGTGGAAGCAGTAAGTTTGGACAAATATTGTGACAAAGGGAACAAAAATATTAGGTGGTAGATAGAAGAAATTGTATAGTCAAGGATTTTGTTTTTTCACAGGTGAAATATGTATTTATATGCTGATAAGAACAGGTTAACAGGAGAGACTTGGTGGTGCCATAGAAAGAGGTAAGGAATTTTAGTCATAAATTTTTTAAGATTGTGAAAAGGTCCAGTACAAAAATAAAAATCATGGTTTAGATTTAGATGTACAGACAGCTCATCTAAAACAAACAATACAAGAGAGAGGAGAATACACAGGTACTGATGCAGAGGAGCTGGTAGTTTCTGTTATTGAATTAAGATCGGAACTTTGACTTCTGTTGCTTCTATTCCCCCAGTGAAATAAACAATATCATCATTTGAGAAAAATAGGAAGGAAGGCACTTGGAATGTTGAAGAGCTAATAAAAGGTATGAAACCCTGACCTGGGAGAATGGGAGAATGAAGTCATTTCAGTAACACATTTGCATTTCAGGGAGGCAATCTGTACCAAAGTTTATAGCCATGAATTTAAATCTGTCAGCATGCTCACACATCTTGCACCAGCCATATTCCTTAATTTTGATGCAAGTGAATACAAAGTCTCCAATAGCAGAGATAAATGGTTTTTGTTAACCATAAAGCAGTGTCTGGTACAAAATATGCATTAAAATATATATGGATGAACTAATTTATACCTATCTTCTCACCTTTACTGCTTTGTTTGTCATGATATCTCCAATACCCAATACAAAGCTTGGGTCATAATAATCCATTAAATGTTGATTAAATAAATGAATGGCTTAATTAATCAATATTTTCCCCTTATCTTTTGAACTTTATACTTCCTACTGAACAGCTGTATTGGTTATCTCTAGAAAGACTCAAATTCAAGATACCTGAAACTGCCTCCTACTTTTCCTGCATCTTTTGTTACCATTACCCATACATGCATTTGTCCTATGAGAAACCTAGAGCCATGTTCTATTTATCATCTCTAAAATGAAAAAGTATATAATTATTTCATTAATTTTTGAGAGCATTAGTAAAATAATTAAAACATATAGTACCTATCAAATTAACTATTACTAACCTCCACTGATTCTAAGATACACATTTTTTTCACATTTTTTTTCAATCAGGATGTGTTTGACCATCAGTAGGGTATCATAATTTAATTAGATGAGTATTTTCTTTAATATACTTTATAATGATGTCCTTTATATCAATGGTGTCTTAGATATGATGAAGTGCAGTAATGTAATTTCTCTAATATACCCATTGATATTAAGGACATGTCCAATATACTTCAAACCCATCTTTCTCTCTTCTCTCCATTGTTGCAACCTTAATTTGGGCCCTCATTTCTCTTATTTGATCATTGAAATGGGCTCCTGAATAATAATCTCCTTACGTTACATTGCCCTTTTCCAAAGTTATGCCATATTCCCACCCAAGTAACCATGTTTCTCCCACGCCTAACTACTTCATTATTTACATCACTGCCTAAATAATAATAAAATCCAAATTCTTTCTTATAGCATGTAAGGCTCCAAACTCTCTCTCTCTCTCTCTTCCTCTCTTTCTCTGTAGTTTTATTCCTAAGCCCCAGCCAAGCTTAACTTCTGTACTAGCAGATCACCTACCACCCCATGTTGTTTCACAACCCCATGTCTTTGATCATACTGAACTATTTAGAATTTATTTTGCAAATGTCTGTGTCATCTAAGACTCCTTCTGGGACCTGGCTGGTAGCACAGCGGATAAGGCACTGGCCTTCGAATCCAAAGGTCGCTGGTTCGATTCCCCAGCCAGGGCACATTATCAGGTTGCAAGACAGGTCTCCAGCCAAGTCTGTGGCTGAAGGCAGGTGAAAGGCAACCATACATTGATGTTTCTCTGCCTCTCTGCCTCCTCCCTTCCTCTCTCTCTGGAAATAATAAATAAAATCTTTTTTTTTAATTTTTCTGGCAATAAATAACAGAAAAGCAGCTAACACTTACTTAAACAAATAAGGAAGAAGTGAATAGGTTGACATTCCAAGGTTAATGCAATTAACTGATAATGCCGGCAGAGATTAAAGCTCTTTCCATCTTTTGCACTGGCTTAGTATGCAGATCTTCATCCTCCTGGTTGTTGGTCCATCACCCCAAGATGGCCATTGGAACTTCAAGCATCACATCAGTTTTCCATGCTCAAACAATGAAGAAGGATGTTCAGTGGTATGCCCACTGAAACTTTCATTTTTTATTAAGAAAGCAAAAGTTTTCCATAAGCCTATTCAGAAGTTCATTTACATATCACTGGCCAGACTATGTCAAATAGCCACCCATACCATAAAAATGGATAAGGAAAAGAAAACTGTATAGACAGTTAATATGTCTGCAATACTCTGCTTAGTTGATATCTCCTCAGTTATATTTAAACACTTAGAAAATTTGTATATATTCTCCCTTCAACATTAAATGGGTATCTGTTAAGCCTCTAATATTGTAAACACCAGGTGCTATTTTAAGCACTAGGAATATAGCAATAAACAAATTTCTTTCCATGTGAAACTTTCATCCTAGTATTGTTTGATCCAATATTTCTGCTTCTAGTAATTTACCTTGCAGAATATTCTTCAAAGAAATAGAATCATAGGTATGGGGATCATTTGGAGTGTTATCAGCTGGTATGCGGAAGAGGGAGAAATGGGAAAATGGTGCAGAGATTGAGAAGCATAATCAGTAGGTACAAAATAGATAGTGGGAAGTTAAGTATAATATAGGAAAGGGCAAAGCCAAAGAACTTATATGTATGACCCATGGACATGAAGTAAGGGGAGTGAGATTACTAGAGGGAAGGGGGGATATGGACATAGGGGAACAAAGGGAAAAGAAATTGGGACAACTCTAACAGCATAATCAAGAAAACATACTTTTTAAAAAAAGAAAGGAAAAAAATCCTAAATTTCATTTCAAGCTACTGAAGTCACCAAATAGTCAAAGTAGTTTTGAACAAGAAAAACAAAACTGGAGGTATCATATGGTCTGATTTTAAAACAAATTACAAAACTATAATAATCAAAATAGTATGGCACTGGCATTTAAAAAGGCATAGAGACCAATGAATAGAGATAATCTCTCTATAAATGATCAATGAATATTCAACAAGAGCACCAAGAATTTAAAATGGGGAAATGGCAGCCTGTTCAATAAATAATGTTGGAGAAATTGAACATACACATGTTAACCTGAGAAATCAAAAGTGGAAGGCAACAAGTGTTTCAGGCAGAAACCCAAATAGTATTCTGATGATAAAGACAAGGAGTTTTTCTAATAGAAGGGAGGGAGGAAAATAATTACATAAGTAGAATAAATGTATTTTTATGAATACTAACAAGCTAAGTTGTTCTTTAGGTATACAAGGCTATTTACTGACTCTAAAGAATGACTTCATTACCAGTCCTCATAGTCATGAGGTCTGTTTTTCTGTTAACTTTACAAACAGTTGTTTGGAACACAATACAGCTTTGGTCCAGGCCAAAGGTTATTTTGGCCAGTTCAAATATTCCAAAGGTTCAAGGAGTAAGACATATAATGTGCTGCCTGACTCCATTTTAAAATAGCTCCCACTTATGCCAATTTTTCACAACTGCAAAAGAATGAAATTAGAACCTTACTTCAAACTGTACACAAAAATCAGCTCAAAATAACTTAAAAACTTAAATTTAATACCTAAAATCATACAACTCTTAGAAGAAAACAAAGGAGAAAAGCTTTTAGACATTTGACTAGGAAATGATTTCCTGGATATGACCCAAAAATCACAAACAACAAAAGCAAACAGAAAAGGCAACCAATGAAATGGGAGAAAATGTTTGTGCATCATATATATGACAAGCAATAACTGTACAAAAATATATAAGTAACTAATACAGCTCAAAAGCAAAAAAGAAAAGAAAAAAGAAAATCTGATTTTAAAGTGTGTAAAAGATCTGAACAGACATTTCTCAAAAAAAGAAAAAGAAAGAAAGAAAGAAAAGAAAAAGACATATAAATGGCCAATAGGTATATGAAAAGGTGTTCAGCATTACTAATCCTCAAGTATTAGCCTTATTGATAGAAGAAAACTGGCAGAGTTATTTTAGAAAGTCAATGTGACAGCACTTATAAAATGTTTTTAATGTTTATACTCTGACATATTCACAGTATAAATTCATCATACAAATATCATTATCCATGCCCAAAGGTAGGTATATGTGAGAATAGTCATTGAATGCTATTGTTTGTAGTAAACTGTTTTAATTCAGAAACTATTCCTCTATATCACAATGTACAGTTTAGTAAAACAGATTACTTGTGGATTATCAGTAGATAATCCACTCTTTAGAACTCTTTAGAAACCTAAAGGAGTAAGTAAATTTTAATTTAAAAGGTAACACACTAAACCCTTTGATTATTTTGAGAAACCTATGGCAAGCATATTGTTTAAATAGAAACAATCTGAGGATTTATTGTGCTTATTTTCTTTGTACATATTTTTCTCATTAAACATTAGAGGCCCTGGCTGGTGGGTGGCTCAATGGATAGGTGCCGGCCTTTGAACCCAAAGTCACTGGTTTGATTCCTCAGTCAGGCCACATAACCAGGTTGCAAGCCAGGTCTTCCCCCAGGTCCGTAGCTGGAGGCAAGTGAAAGGCAACCATACATTGATATCTCTCTCCCTCTCCCTTCCCCTCTCTCTAAAATAATAAATAAAATCTAAAAAAAAAGAAAGAAAGAAAGAAAAAGATGTAACCAGCTGGAATGTCCCTCATTATCATTATTATTAGAACTACATTAACCTTAATGTTCTCTTTTCTCAGGCCTAATGAACTAAGTGTAACAGTTGGTACCATTAGAGAAGATATATTCAGTTTGAGACAAGCACTGTATCAGTACAATGGGAAAATTTGTTTTCTATTTTTATTAAGGCCCATATACATTCTAATCCTAATTTCCTATATTCCCAAAGAAGACTCCTTTGTTCTTTGTTTGTTTGTTTGTTTGTACTTTTTAATTTAATTTTATTGTTGTATTACATTCATCCCTCTTTGTTCTTAATGGCATTTGTGTTCCTGCATTTTGTTGTTACTTTCTTTTACACAAATCGCCTTTCTTCTTTTACTTTTCCTTTCCTTTGACCACTTTACTGCAGCTTTCCATCAGTAGTGTTTTGCTAAATACTTCAAAATTTTATAGAACTTATCTAAATTGTGCCCTCTTTCTTCTGTCAGGGACTTGTACTTCAGTAACCTGACCTTCTTTATTCGGATGGCATTTTAAATCAAAGCCGAGAGCAGACATGAAATAGACCTCTTCCTCAGTCATTAACATTCAAAATATAACTATTAACTTTCACTGGTACAGTAAGGTTTACAGTTTTAAAAACTCTGTTACATATACATAGCACCTTGTGTAAAATTATCTTGTGAAGGTTTATTACGCTCTTGTTTTTTGACAAGGAAGCTGAAGCTCAGAGCAGTTAACTAGGCTGAGTCAGAACTAGGACTCAGGTGTGCTGGCCACTGATCCAATTAAGTTTGTTTTCCCTCTTCTCAAAAAGAAAAAAATTTATCTTGGTGAACAGAGCACTTTATTTCACTCACTATTTTTACAAGCAAAGGTTTGCTTAGAAAGTCACAGAGGGGACACAAGATGTGAGCTGTGGAAGGAGTGAGCCTGACAGGCCATGTGGGCTTATGGAAAAAGTTACAGAGGCAAAAACAGGACCCTTGGAGCTTAGGAGAAAGAATGTTAAAGAAAACACACCTTGTGGAAAGAAGGGGGTAAGCTGAAGGCACTTTCCAGAGAGAGCACAGGCTGAATGGTTTTACTTTAGATCAAACCTTCCTCTTTAACTATGACTATAATGAAGTGGTGTAATCTATGAGCATACTTCTCCTGAGGGGAATGCCTCCATCCAAGTTGTTAATACATCCTTCTCACACCTCCTCAGAGTCCTCTGGGGATTATCATTTCTCACAGCACAACGTTCACACCTCTAGCCTTTCATTTGCTTCTCCCACTTAACATTTACAGACTCAAGATTTCATTTACACTTGTTCAAGTCTCTCTCTTGTTAGAGAACCCTTCCTCTCAGTCCCACATCTCTTCCAAGTACTGCCCTGCTATTGTCTCCTTTCAGAAAACTCTGGGAGATGGCCATAGGTCCTCACATTCCCCTCACACCTCCACAAACTGCAACCCAGCTTCTGCCTTACACAGACACTGAAACAGCTGGGTTCCCATATTCTCTTTGATTTTAAATTCAACACAAAGAAATGATCATTCAACTTTGTACCACAGGAGCTCAGCTTCAGCCAGGTTTACTTTGGGTTGGGGGAGACCAAAAAAATGACAGTGGAGCATTGGAGAGGGAATTCATACCAAGTTTATTCTCATGGCAGTGGGCAAGAAAAGAACACAGGCTCCACCTTTGTTTCATTGTGGCAGGCAAGACAGCAATCAAATCATCTGCACCACCTGAACAACAAGGGCTCATATATGAAATTTAAAATGGCATGGGGCCCAGAATTGTGAGATAGTATGACTCGTGTGCACTAAGGCACTTCCTTAGATAAGGGTGACCTGGGAAAATACATGCACTTGGAGGCAAGGATCCAGGCCACGGTCACCCTGACATGACAAACCTATTATTTGATTTCACAGTGGCATTTGAGATGAATAGACAGGGATTTGGCAATATCAATATTTACAGATTATCTCTGTTATTCATGACAAGACACCAGATGAATACTATTAATATTATTGTCCACCCTCCTACTTTAAGTAATTAGTCTTACAGATTAGTGTTTAATTATTTCTAGTTTCTTACAAATCAATTAAGGTTATATTATATTTTGAATTAACATATTATAAAATTATGAAAACTTCTGAAATGATTTTTTTTTAATTTTGTGTGCTATTAACATTGATGTCTTGGCTAAAGACCCAATCATTCGGACTAGTAAAAACCTTTATTTTGATAATTTTTCTTAATATTGTCCCTTCTTTGGGACTCACAGATCTCTGTTTTCCTGGTTATTACTCCTTTCTGTCTCTGTCCCCTCTTGTTCCATCTATGTGCCCCTACCCATCACCTAGATACTGGTATTCCTTGGCGCTCTACCCTGGGCTCTTTTTTCACCAATATATCTCACCTGGGTATCATTATCTATTTTGATAGCATCAGCTTTCTCAATAAGCTGATAAATCTTTAATCCATATAAGTAAGCCTGATCTTAGTCAACTGTGAGTATTCAGATTGCTTTAACTTTAACGAACAATAATAAATTTTGTACATTATGTAGTCACATGTTCCCAATGAAAAATCTTTACATGTTGATATAGGACACTCATAGTTAAAGATAAAGATGATCAAGATAGATATAGTGACAAATAAAGAGAAATTATATTAGTTAGGATACAAGTTTTACTGCTTTAACAGAGAGATCTTAAAATGCAATGGCTTAAATGAAAGAATTCATTTTTCTTCTACGGGAAAGTCCAATCTAGATGATTCAGGGACTGAGGCTGTCTTGCTCGTCATTCTGCCCTCCTTGTCACATCACTCCCATCTTATGGTCTCTGGTGGAAGATCTTTTGTAGCCTCCTATGCCAGCCAGTTGTAAGGAAGGAAGGGATAGCACAAAATCTAACCCTTCCTTTTTAAGCCATGGACTGAAAGTTGCATACACCACTTCTACCCATACTCCAATCACTAGAACTTAGCCATACCCACTTCTAGAGAGAAATAAAAGATATTTTGTGCCCAGCTCAAAAGCAGGAGTCCTACTTTTTTTAAGATTTTTTTATTCATTATTTTTTAAAGAGAAGGGCAGGGAAGGAGGAAGGAAGGGAGAGAAATATCAATGAATGGTTGCCTTTCACCTGCCTCCAGCTACAGACCTGGCTGGAGACCTGGTTATGTGCCCTGGCTGGGAATCGAACCAGCAACCTTTGGGTTCGCAGGCCAGCACCTATCCACTGAGCCACCGGCCAAGGCCAGGCATCCTATTATTGAAGATCAAGTTGGAGAAGGAGTAAGAGAACACAATCAGCAGTTTCTGCTAAAATTATGTGAAACAGATGTTTCCAAAATAAACATTTTCACTTGCTCTTTTTGATATACTGTTTTTCAATTCTATTTTATAATTTTTTTAATCTTGGTCATGATGCACTGATCATGATACCATCACTCACTAGAATGGTGGCTCACAATTGAAAAACATCACTCTATGCCTACTAGGTCAAATATGATAGATAACTAGCAGCCACAGGTGCTTGCAAAGTGGCTAATCTGATTTGTGTTGTAGGTGTAGAATCCACACCAAAGACTTAGTACAAAAAAATGTCAAGTATCTCATTAATAACTTTTATATTAATTAAATGTTGAAATTATATATTTTTGGACATATCAAATTAAGTGAAACATATTATTTTAATGAACCTGTTTCTCCCTGGTGCCATTCTGTCCTGTGGGTCTGTTCTGAGAAACAGAAGTCATCTGTCTCCGACAGCCTTCTCTCCCACCTAAGTGTGAGCTACCACCCCATGGAATATTCAATGGACATGGACATGAGCTCTCTGAGGCCCCAGAACTATCTGCTCAGTTGTGAACTCAAAGCTGACAAAGATTATCACTTTAAGGTGGATAATGAGGAAAATGAGCACCAATTATCTTTACAAACGGTCAATTTGGGGGCTGGTGCAAAGGTTGAATTGCACATTGTTGAAGCAGAGGCAATGAATTATGAAGGCAGTCCAATTAAAGTAATGCTGGCAACTTTGGAAATGTCCGTACAGCCAACAGTTTCCCTTGGTGGCTTTGAAATAACACCACCTGTGGTCTTACGGTTGAAGTGTGGTTCTGGGCCTGTGCATCCTAGTGGATAGCACTTAGTAGCTGTAGAGGAAGATGCAGAGTCGGAAGGTGAAGAGGAGGAGGACATCAAGGTCCTCAGCAAGTCTGGGAAGCGCTCTGCCCCTGGAGGTGGCAACAAGGTTCCGCAGAAAAAAAGTAAAACTTGCTGATGAGGATGATGAAGATGACAATGAGGATAATGATGATGACGAAGATGATGATGATGATTTTGAGGATGAGGAAGCTGAAGAAAAAGCTCCAGTAAAGAAATCTATACGAGATACTCCAGCCAAAAATGCACAAAAATCAAACCAGAATGGAAAAGACTCAAAACCATCAACACCGATATCAAAAGATCAAGAATCTTTCAAAAAAACAGGAAAAAACTCCTAAAACACCAAAAGGACCTAGTTCTGTAGAAGACATAAGAGCAAAAATGCAAGCAAGCATAGAAAAAGGTGGTTCACTTCCCAAAATGGAAGCTAAATTCATCAATTATGTGAAGAATTGCTTCTAGATGACTGAGCAGGAGGCTATTCAAGATCTCTGGCAGTGGAGGAAGTCTCTAAGAAAATAGTTTAAACAGTTTGTTAAAATTTTTCGTCTTATTTCAGTTCTGTAACAGTTGATATCTGGCTGTCCTTTTTACAATGCAGAGTGAGAACTTTCCCTAATAAATGTTGTCCAGGTTCCATTGCCAAGAATGCATTGTCCAAAATGCCTGTTTAGTTTTTAAAGATAAAACTCCACCCTTTGCTTGGTTTTAAGTACGTATGGAATGTTATGGTAGGACATAGTAGTGGTGGTGGTCAGACAAATGGAAATGGTGAAGAGACAAAAGTGTACATGTGAAATAAACCCAGCATTTTAATAAAGCAAAAAAATAATAATAAAATCAAATAAATAAAATGAACCTGTTTCTTTTGTTTAATGTGGCTACTAGAAAAGATAGTTACATAGGAGGCTCATACTTCTTTTATTTCTTCTTTTTGTTTGTTTGTTTGTTTTTTGGTACTTTTTTTGGTTTTTTGGTGTTTTTGATACTTGTTTCTTTTAAACCACACTTCTCTAAATTACATATCCTGAGTGAATATTAATTTTGAATATCCCATTAACACTTTCTAAAACTAGACTCTTTATCTTTCTCCCCTTCAGCACTTTTGTCCTTCTGCCCCACCCTGTGTTTCCTGTTTCATTCAATCAGTTAAAGACAACACAATTCACTCAGTAAATAGCCAGGAAAACTGAAAATCTCATTCTCCTTTATCCACCACATTCATATAGTCATTGTTACTATAATCTTACCTTTTAAATATGATATACATCTGTCAACCTCTTCTCAAACTTATGAATACACTACTTCAAAATACCATTATCTCTCACCTATATAATTATACCTACTCACATTCTATCTCCATGACTCTACATGATACCTAGTCCTACTAGACTCTAAAATACTCATTTTAAAAACCTGGCTGGTGTGGCTCAGTGGATTGAGTGCCAGCCTGCAGACCAAAATGTTGCCAGTTAAATTCCCAGTCAGGGCACATGCCTGGGTGGTGGAACATCACCCCAGTAGGGGGCCTGCAAGAGATACACTATCCATCTTTCTCTCCCCCTTTCCCCTCTTTCTAAAAATAAATAAAATATTTTTTAAAATAAAATAAACCCAATGGTTGGATAAACAAATGGATGAATAGATGGATGAAATAGTTTACATGATTAAAGAAGGCTAAGAGGCAGCATGTTCAGAAATCAGTAACAAACTTTGTATAATGAATGATAAAGGCAGCTGGAGCCTTTGTTAGGCAGTAGGTCAAAGCTTGTTTTTGAGGTCTGCTACTTCTCCTTTCATCTTTCCCATTTTTTAATACAGGAAAATATTTTTTCCATTCTCATTCTCCCAGGAATTGGCCTTCATCTGCAATCCAGTAACATCCCTAAGGTCAAAACCCTGTTAGCTTAGACCAGTATCATTTCCACAGAAATTGCTGAATTCTGAAACTGCTTCACAGCAGTCTAAGGTAGGCATATCTAATGGAGGACTTGCAGGCTCACTGACTTGCAGTAAAATACCTATTTTGAACTTTCCAGTATCACTTAAACTGTAGCTTCCTTTACCAACTATTCATGCAAAAGATGCAAGGAAAGCCATAAAATGTGCCATGTGGAAGTGGAAGACAGATGAGAGAGAGGAGTCTGAAAAGCCAATTAGCTGCTTTATAGGAAACTGCAGAGAAAGGGAGCACTTCGAGGAATGTGAATTTTATCCATCCAGGAATTCTATTTAGTCAGACAGGTTTAGCCCACCAGGAATTAACCTTGACCATAATTAAGCCCTTGAGAGCAATGACCCTTCCAGAGAATGTCCTGAGACCTCTAGTTCTGTTTCAACACCTGGTGTGGGTGGAACTTCTGTTTGTTCAGAACAGCATAAAGCATAGTTGCTCTGAGAAACGCTTGGGATTAGACCAACTACAGGAAGTCAGGTACAATACAGCCTGGTCTCCTCAGGCCTCTTCTACCTACAGCATGGGGAAGATCAAACTCCATCCATGTCTTCTCCTCCTTTTGGTCTTTCTGCCTAGAGATGCCTCAGTCTCTGGAGAGCCGTAAGTTTCCCATAGAGCATACACTTGAGTCCTTTCCTTGTTTTTTTTCTGCTTTGAATTGAAACACTCTGTAGAGTAACCATTTATATATGTTTTAAATTCTTATTTGGTTTATTAAACTATACTTTCAAGAGTTAAGAAAGAGATCTTCCTTTATTTCAGATTCTCCTTTACATCATCTGCCTTCCCTCTGAAATTGTCATCTTTCCTCTAAGGTCTCTTTCAGTGATGAGATTTCATTAATCTTATTTATCAATTATTTACTTATACCTACCATTTTTCTACAATTCTCTGGATCTCCGAATCTCTAAACTATCTGGGGATATCCTAAGACTTTATAAAGGCATTAAACATAAATATTTTTAAAGAAATTAATTTTCAGATTCTCACATCCATATTGATCTTCTTGAGACCATGGTATTTATCCTTTCCTGCCTCCCCTTTCTTAATTGTCCATTTTCCAATTTATAACAGAAAAACAAACTTCTCCCTTGATCACATGTTACCATGGAACATTGTCTGGAGTATAAAAATCTTTAGGGTGACAAAAAAAGGAACAATTAAAGATTGTTTAAAGATTTTATTTATTTACTTTTAGAGGGATGGGAAGGAAGGAGAAAGAGAGGGAGGGAAGCATCAATGTGTGGTTGCCTCTTGCACATCCCCAACTGGGGACCTGGCCTGCAACGCAGGCATGTGCCCTGACTGGGAATTTAATTGGGAACATTTTGGTTCATGGGGCAGCACTCAATCCCCTGAAACACACAGGCCAGTTCACATTAAATTTAAAAGAAGAGTTAAAGTTACATTTATATATCCACATACAATATTTACATTTGTAAGTATATACACACATATATGTGTATACTTGTTAATAAAGAAGTAAGGGTGATCCATAAAGTATTTTGAAGCATGAAAATATTAGGATAAACTTTTGTATAGTAAGTGGCATGGAAATTTAAATACAAGGAAGAAAAGGGGGAAAGATGTTAAATTTCTGATCATTACAAAAAGAAAATTTTGATATATTTGTTAAATAAGTCATATTGGGTATCTTATCTCTATGACAGTTAAAATTCCATCAGAAACTAACATAAGAAAGATGTAATTTTAACTTAAAATATCATAAGTAATATCTTTTGCTAGTTTTAAAACTTATAATAAGAAATACATGGACATGGACAACAGGTGGGATTGACTTTGGGGGGGATGGGTGGGTGGGGAAGGGGACAGAGGGGAGCAAAAAGGCGATGGATGTAATACAACAACAATTTTTAAAAAATCAAATCAATGATGAATATTTTCTTAAAAAGAAAGAAATAGATGTTTTCTTGAAAATATGTAAGGAGAGCATACTAGTCTAAAATTATTGTGATAGTTTTATGAACAAAAATGCTGGGTGATAAAAAGGTAAAGGGATTAAGCACATATACATCACATAGAATGAGCAGTGTGGTGAGAGCCGGAAAGCAGGGAGTTAGGGAGAGGTAGAAAAGGGCAAAGGGGAGATAAATTGGGATGGAGACTTCACTTTGGAAGCACAATGCTGTGGCAGAAAATAGTTTTGTTGAGTTGAACAATTGAAACTCATGGTTTTTGTTAACAAATATCACCAATAAACTCATTTAAAATGTTTGAAAACTATATGGTCAATAAAAGCATATTTAAAAGTGTTGGAATGTTTATTTTGCTCATAATTACCAAGACCCAAAATTTAATCACTGGAAGACCATTTTTGAGTGGAGTCATTGTCTAGCTAGGAGTTGAAAGGCACACATTTAAAATACAAACAGACAGGGTTAGATAACACACTAACATTCCACATCTGTTGAAAAAACAATTTTTTATTATATATATATATAATGTAATAGATATAGATTCAGATACAAATAGGTATTTAATGAAAGTTCTATAAATTGATTGGTTTTTCACTATCTCACCTGAGACGGCTTACTTTGTACAGCAATCCTAACGTAAAATAGATTAACAACATGAATATAATTAGCATATTTTTAATTTGAATTTAGGTGCTTATATTTTGGGGTTTCTTAAAGTAAGGTAAACCTGCAAATTTTAATCTCTTTAAGCCTCACTTCAAGCAAAATGCTCACTACCATTGCACTGGTGATGACAGAGGAAAAATTTTTATGCATGCCCTTCAATAGCAAAAATCAATTTTGTATTTATCAATCTATCTTCTCTTAGTATAAAACTAATGATGGTATGGATAAATTTTATAGAAATTAGTGCTGCTGATAACAATGCCTCTCCTCTCACACTCTCCTTAACTGGACTCCCCATTTCCAGGCAGTATATGGTGCTGGTCCCCTCTCTGCTCCATGCTGAGACCTCTGAGAAAGCTTGTCTCCTTCTGAGCCACCTGAATGAGACAGTGACTGTAAGTGCTTCCTTGAAGTCTCTCAAGGGAAATGAAGACCTCTTCACTAACCTGATGGCAGAGAAAGACTTGTTCCACTGTGTCTCATTCACTGTGAGTATGGTTGTTTGACAATATACTTGGTTCTATTGGTCAGGACCATAACGATCCAGAATTCATCAAGATAAGGCTTTAGAAAGAAATCTAAATGTAGTAGGAATAAAGAAGCAATGCTGGAATTTCCAACCATGGGAGGCAATATTTATAGGCATATTAAAAATTAACTTGATGATCAAAGAAAATTCCTATTAGCCAGAAAAGAAAAGCAGTAGGCACTAAACAAAGGGAAAATGTGGCCTTGCCTTAAAATTAAATGGAAGAAAATATTAATACCGCAAACTATGACAGTACTCAACATAAGCCCCCAGTAGTGGGCTGACAAATACATTATCTCACACTCTTTCTGAGAGTCAAGGTTGTAGAAATTGCCACGAACAAATATCCAATAACTCTTAAATGTTGCCCATATGTAAAATGCTTACAACCTGTAGCAATAAAGTATTGTCATTTTCTTTCTCTTAGCCTTAAAAAGCTTCTACCATGCCCTTTTGGTACATAACAAAAACCTGCTACAGTTCAGTGTATATTTGAATAAAGACTGTATTGGCTAATCTATAAGGTGATGTGAATCTCGTTGATTACCTTTCTTACTGATGCATTTTCCTCCATCTTTTGCCTTGTCTCCCTACTCATAAAGTGACAGAAGTAATTCCTATCCACACCAATTTTCTGTGATAAGAATGAGGGAGTGAAGTTAAGTAGAACAGGCAAGCTCTTCAGGGAAGAGTTGAACAAGGATGGGGGAGGAAATGTGGAAAACTGAATGGGTTTTCAGGATCTCTTCTGTATTTCAGGTACCTAGGTCTTCATTCGATGAAGAGGTAATGTTTCTCACTGTCCAAGTGAAAGGAGCAACCCAAGAATTCTGGAGACAGACCACAGTGTTGGTTAAAAACCAGAACAGCCTGGTCTTTGTCCAGACAGACAAGCCCATCTACAAACCAGGACAAACAGGTACAAAGAGGCCTACAGTCAGGACAACTTCATAAAGGAAAGATCCTCCCCTACATATTCTTCAGCCTAAAGCTCTATAATCCTGGTTCTATAATAACTTGTCTTACCAGTTATTATAAGTGATGAGATTTCATAAATCTTATTTATCTATAAGCCTGGCTTAACTTTTCCTGGAACTGATGAAAAATAATTTCTGTTTCAGTAAACTTTCGTGTTGTCTTGTTAGATGAAAAGTTTCACCCCATGAATGAGATGGTGAGTCTATGAATATCTACACAGAATCATTATCTGCATAACCTGTATGGAAGCCTGTTTTTGGTGTTGGAGGAGAATCAGGGAGAAAAGGAATCTGGAGTCACTAAGCGTAATTTCTGGCATTAAAATAATGTATGACCCTTAATTTAGGTTCTAATTTTGTTATTCATTATTATTATTATTTAAACTGCTATAGTTATTCTCACTTTTCTCTCCTTTCCTTCTCTCACCCAACCCCACCCTCTCCCAATTCCCAGCCAGCCCCACATTATTGTCTATGTCCATGAGTTGTGCAGAAATGCTGTCTGGTTAATCTTCTCACCATCATTCATCCTGCTACCTGACACTTCCCTTTGAGCAGCTGTCAATTTGTTCTATGTATCTAAGCTTCTGTTACTATCTTATTCATTAATTTATTGTATTCATCAGATTCCACATATAAGTGAAATCATGTGGTATTTTTCTTTCACTGGATTAATTACTTAGCATCCATGCTGTTGCAAAGTGTAAGAGATACCTATTTTTTTACTGCTGTGTAGTATTCCATTGTATAAACGTACTACAGCTTTTTTACCCACTCATCCACTGATAGACACTTAGACTGTTCCTAAATCTTAGTTATAGTAAGCAATGCTGTAATGAACATAAAGGTACACATATATGTGTGTTTCAGGAATGTAAGATCCTTATTTTGAACAGTACGCCTGGTCAAGAGAATAGTGAAGCCTTTTTGTCTTCATACTGATACTTAGCCAATTGTCACCCAATTAAACTTACTCCTTAGAAAGTTCTCAATTAGGTAAATTAGAATGATATATTAAATAACACACATCTAAATCTTCTAAACTTAAATAAATTAAGTTTAAATAACTTCTCAAAGATTTAGAATTTTGCCAAACACAAAAGCCTCTTTTAAAAAGAAAGATGAATGAAATCAATATTTCTCTTATGAGTAACTCTTGCTATTTTATGGTGAAAAACAGCTCTTTTAATTTTTTAATTTAATTTTATTGTTGTTGTATCTCATCCATCCCCTTTTTACTCCCCTCTGTCCCTCTCCCCACTCACCCACTCCCCCACAAAGTCAATTCCACTTGTTGTTCATGTCCACATTTATTCCATACTAGGTTCTTGTCTATACTGCTCCCCTTCTTTGTCTCTTCCTCCCCTCTCCATCCACCCCCCTTCTCCCTGCCCACTGAAGGCCTATTCACGGTATTCATATATCTGGTTCTGTTTTGCTTGTTGTTTGTTTTGTTCATTATTGTCCTATAATAGGTGAGATCATATGGTGTTTGTCTTTCACTGACTGGCTTATTTCACTAAGCATAATACTTTCTGGTTTCATCCATGTTGTTGCAAAGGTTAGGAGTTCCTTCTTTCTTTCTGCTGTATAGTATTCCATTGTGTAAATGTACCAAAGTTTTTGATCCAATCATCCATTGATGGGCACTAATGCAACTCAACACCAGGGAGACAAACAGACCAATTAAAAAATGGGCAAAAGACCTGAATAGAAAACTCACTGAGGAAGACATACAAAGGGCCCAGAGGCATATGAAAGAATGCTCAACATCACTAGCCATCAGAGAGATGCAAATTAAAACCACAATAAGATGCCACCTCACATCTGTCAGAATGGCAATCATCAACAAATCAACAAACAAGTGTTGGCGAGGATATGGGGAAAAGTGAACCCTGGAGCACTGTTGGTGAAAATGCAGGCTGTTGCAGCCACTATGGAAAACAGTATGGAGTTTCCTTAGAAAACTAAAAATGGAACTGCCTTTTGATAAGCAATTCCACTACTAGGACTATACCCGAAGAACCCTGAAACACCAATTCGGAAGAATCTATGTACCCCTCTGTTCATAGCAGCATTATTTACAATAGCCAAATGCTGGAAACAACCTAAGTGCTCTTTTAAGTTTTAAATATATTTTATAAATTTCACTATTACTATTGTCCCAAATTTCCCCCTTTGTCCTCCTCCACCCAACAACTTCCATTCTCTCTGGCAATGCCCCCCTTAGTTCATGTCCATGTGTCACACACATAAGTCCATGTATTTGGTAATACTGCAATTAGTAGTACTTTAAAAAGTAACTTTTTAAACAAATTAACATAAGCATTTCAAAATAATGAAAAGAAAATTTTGTATTAATATGATTTGAGAGGCTGACAGAAGGCAGTCATTAAATGGTGAATTGTCTGGATGTGAAAAAAAAAGAAGTACACATTGGTGGTTGCAGAATGAACAAGGGGATGTAAAGAATAATAGAGGAAATGGAGAAGCTCTTTTCATTTTAATGACAGCACCAAACAAAAATCTTAATTTTTCTCTCCCAAATCTGTTCTTCCACATTTTCCTATCTCAAAAAGGGGCTATCTTTTTCTTCCAGTCCTGGCATAATCCTTGCTTTTTCTCTTTCTCTCACACATACATCTGCTTCATCAGAAAATCACGTTACCTAAAAATGTGTCCACACTATTTCTTTCCATCTGCATGCTACAACCTCTTCCTGCCCAATATCACCTCTAAACAATCCTTGAAACTAGTCTAGCTTTTTACTTTCACTTCCTTATTTAAAATTAGACACCTCATCACTCTATCAGCCTAACCCTGCTTTATTTTTATATCCTGATCCTTTATTGTATATATTATATATTACATATTACATATATATAATAGATATAGATTTCAAATATATGTATAGATATATCAAATACAAATATCAAATATATATATAAAATATTTATCTCAACTATATGTGCATATATACATACATATGTGTATTTCATATGTATTGATTCCTTATTAGAAAGTAAGCTCTATGACAGCAGGCATATTGTTCTGTTGTGCATTTCTATATTCCTAGAGAATGACACACAGCATATGGTAGGCACTTAATAAATATTACCTTTCAGTAATTAATAAACATTGATACAAGAGCTATTCTCATTCCTCCTCATTCTTAGAACTACCTAAGAATTCTGTGACCCATCTTAATATTTAGGTCTGAACACAGTTACTTATAACTCTGTTAGTATTTTATTTCTCAACCTATAAAACTTCAGAACAAAAGAATGTTCCTCACTGGGATGTTATGCACATTTACATAATATTAGTAAATCCCACTCATAATGAATGTAGCCTGTTAAGTTCTTACCATTACTTATTAACTGCTTATCATGATTAATTAAAAGTTCTATAAAACTTAGCCTGTAATTTTTGTGGTTTTACTACAGATAAAGCTATTTTATATAAAACTGTCTTGCTTATAAATAAACAATGAGAATATTTGTGAATGATTCTAAACTCCTTTCTCTTTTTTCTTTCAGATTCCACTAGTATACATTGAGGTAAGCAAAATGAAACATTTCATGATTGCATGGAAAGTAATAAATTTAGGGAAAATGTTCTTATTTGAGAGATTCTTACTATATCGAGAAACTTGTCATTAAAGGAGGAACCTTCAAATACGAATTGCTCAGATGGTTCTAAATCACCTCCCCTCTCCTCTCATTACTACTACCCCATTTTCTCCTTTGTGAAGAGCATAGGAGTTTTCAGAGATTTCCTCTATTGTCTCTAATGCTTCAAACCCTTTTGTAAGTTTCAATTAATGTATCTATAGGACCCCAAAGGAAACCGTATCGCACAATGGCAGAACCTCAAGTTGGAGAGTGGCCTCAAGCAATTAGCCTTTACCCTCTCTGCAGAGCCATTTCAGGGCTCCTACAAGGTGGCAGTAGAGAAAGAATCAGGTGCAACGACAGAGCACCCCTTCACCGTAGAGGAATTTGGTATGAATTGGGGAAAGCCATGGAACATTTTTCTTTATATTTAAATTTCTGGGGCCTAGAATTTGAGCTTATTTGGAATCCTTTCACTTTCTCTGGGTGAGATTGGGTTTGGAGTAGAATTATATACCTAACTCCAAGGAGGGTAATCAATGATTTATGAATAAGACTTCCTGTAACTTAGTTATTTTTATAGCAATGTTTAATCTCAAAAAATGTATGCCATCCTTGTTTTAGTGGAATTTCCCTAATTTACTAAGGTTATAGTGATCTATCATAGTCCTTCAACTAATCTATATTGGGGAGGAAGATAAATATATTAGAGAAAAGAGCTGCCTGTTCAGTAATACAAAATATTATTAGGGAATTATTACAGATAACATGAATTTTAAAACTAATCACAAACTCCCTTTATCTCCAATCAACAGTACTTCCCAAGTTTGAAGTGCAAATAACAATGCCGAGGATAATCACTACCTTAGAAGAAGAGGTGAATGTATCAGTGTGTGGCCTGTGAGTTTGTGTTTTGTATTTTTTTGTTGCTGTTGTTTTTAGTCTTTGGAGGGGAATTATTTTAAGAAGACTCATCACTTTGGATATTTTGGCTAGCTTTTCTAGGAACAGTTGCAGCATGAATCCTTTCAATATATGAGACCATCCCACCTATAGAACTTTACTATTGCTTTACTATTTCTTTCCTATTTTTCCTTCTTATTGTCTTTCACAGTATTACCAGCATTATTACAACTCATGGCACAGGCAACTGTTCTTAGAAAGACTATGCTACTAGGACTCTGAAAGTAACAAACCTGCCATGCACGCGCGCACACACACACACACATACACACACACAAATTGGATAGTATCAAAGGGTAGTGGTTTTCCTTTCATTAGATTATAGAGGAAATTCTATCACCAACACATTATTTACCTGATCCTGCATGCATGGTAAAAAAATAACTTAGATTCAGAATGTGTTGATATAGTCATACAGAAATTTCATCTAACTTATCATCAGTCTACCTAAGGAATCTTATAGCCCTTTCCAACTTTGAAATGTTATGTTCCCAGGAGTCTATCTCCAGCAGCCTAGCAGTAACACTAGCAGAAACAGCAGACAATGATGTAACCAGTCCTGCTTGTGTAATGGGCTCACTATTCAACTGGGTCCCTGCCTTAGCATTGTCTCAGAGTAATGGCCACCAAGTTCCTGGTTCGCCATACCTGGTGAGCCAATGTCCTGGCAAATGGAGATTGTAGAGGAAATTTCAAATAGGGAAGGAAACAAGTACTTTGGAAGACACAATTATCAACAATACATTTAGGGCACAGTCCCACCTTTTTGTAAAATGTAAGCAAGTAAAATCCTATGTAGACAGAGATGGCTACACATGCAGGGAGGATCATAGAAGGAGAGATGCCATCATATTAATAGTTGTAGTCTTATGTAGAATTGAGGGTATTTTTTTCTTCTCTTTGCTTGGTTTTGTTGGTGTTGATTTTTCTTGTAAGAATAGGTGGATCTTTAGTAATACAAAAGGTAGTTTTTAAAGATGAAAGTGAAAATCAAAAATTAAGAAAAAAAAAAGACATGACAAAAGAAGATTCTAGTAAATCCCAGCACATTGCGCTGGAGTATTCTAGAAGAGAAAGGTCATTACTTAACTATGCTCAACCCTGTTTTTGCCCCACAGATGGGAAGTACAGATTAGAGAGAAATGCAAGGAAAAAATATCTGTATCTAAAAGAGGAAATATAAATACATAGAGAACATGGATGTTCAATGTCTGCTTTGATTCATTTGGCAATGTTCTTACAACAGATACACATATGGGAAGACAGTCCCAGGAAATGTGACTATGAGCGTGTGCAGAAAGTATAGTAATCCTTCTAATTGGTATGGTGGAGAGTCAAAGGTTATCTGTGTGAAATTCAGTCAGAAGGTAAGTGGAAAACTCTTTTAGGGAATAACAGCTAAGGCATTGTTAATAAGCCATGAGTTACAACATGATGCTAACTTGGGAAGAAAGCAATCAAAAGAGAATTTTAGGGGGGCAGATGGGAGCAAAAAGGGGATGGATGTAATACAACAACAATAAAATTTAAAAAAGAAAAAGAAAAAAAAGATTAAAAAAAAAAGAGAATTTTATTCTAGCTGTAATAGTTTTTTTAAATAAGTGAATTTCCACAATAAGAATTACTTATTTCTAGCCCTAGCTGGTAGCACAGTGGATAAGGTGCTGGCCTGTAAACCCAAAGGTTGCAGGTTCGATTCCCAGCCAGGGCAACATAACTAGGTCGCAAGCCAGGTCTCCAGTCAGGTCTGTGGCTGGAGGCAGGTGAAAAGCAACCATACATTGATGTCTCTCTCCCTCTCTGCCTCTCCCTCCTCCCCTCTTTCTAAAAATGATAAAATAAGGTCTTAAAAATGTACTATTAAAAAAAATAGAATTACTTATTTCTTATCACTATCCATTATGGGCATTCTTGGTGCACCAACCACACAGAGTGATGGAAGCTGAACCAACTCCAACACCAAGCCATCTTTGGCATCCATTTGTACAAGGGAAGGAGAAAAAACATATACCCATTAACTACCTTGGCTGAAAAGAGTGTTGGTTTTACTCTAGAAGCAAAAAACTTGTCATGTGGCCCCACATAGGTGCCAGGAAGATAGTAAACACAGTCCCCAGAGGGGTGGCCACTTTCCAGCCATAGCTGTACACTATGGAAGGAAAGCCAGACTTTGATGAAGGGTTAGCTGCCTATTACAGTAAGATTACCCCAAATTTTTAGGGCATTTAATACTAAGTAATATGCCTGTCAATTACAAATGACAGGTATGTTGTGAAATGTATTAATAACCAATTGTTAGAGGAAATACCTACGTTATGTCATTCCCGCCTCCAAAATCCCACCAGGTTAACTGACCACAGATGTGTCTAGTATTTTGTTCTTGTATTTTATTTGACCCACTCCTAGCTAAACAATGAAGGCTGCTTCTCTCAGCAAGTAAAAACCAAGGTCTTCCAGATGAAGGAAGAAGGGTATAACATGGAACTTGAAGTGGAAGCCACAGTCAAAGAAGAAGGAACAGGTTTGTAGCCCACGTGGGTATAGGGGAAAAGACAATGGACACTGATTCATCCCCTTTGCCAAAGTATGAATTGAAAGAAAAATGGTAGTATAAGAAGTTCAGGGAGATCATCCTTCAAAAACACTTACATATTTCTCCTTTTTTTTCAGAGGTGGAGTTTACTGGAAGAGGGTCCATTAAAATAACAAGGACCATAACCAAACTCTCTTTTGTGAAAGTAGACCCACACTTTAGACAAGGGATCCCCTTCTTTGGGCAGGTGGAGTATTTTTCAGTTCACAAATCAGTGTGTGTCATTACCTAATAAGCACAACATATTCTGTTAAAACTATGCTGGATTATTGTTACCTGTTTATTAATATAAACAAAGATATACAACCACATAAAAATAAATCTGTTCCTCTTTAAATTTGTATATGATATCTATAAAGTCATTCTAGAACACTATCAAAATTAGAAAGGGGTTTTTTTCACTTTTTTTTCTTTTTTTCTTTTTCAATGTGTGGTTGCCTTTCACCTGCCTCCAGCCATGGACCTGGCTGGAGACCTGGCTTGCAACCTGGTTATGTGCCCTGGCTGGGAATCAAACCAGTGACCTTCAGGTTCGCAGGCCAGCACTTTATCCACTGTGCCACCAGCCAGGGCCCCACTTTTGAAACATTATTGTGTGATATCACTTAATCCTCTTTCCATGGTTTACCAGGCAATCTTATATTTTTATATTTTCTCACAAGAACCTCTAAAATTCATGGCCACATACATCATCTTCCAACACTAAATTCATATGGAAATGAGTTGGTAGGCTGTTTTAATTTTTATTTTGAAACCTACAAGATTTTACCGTACTCAGTATTTCTTTTATAGGTATTATATTTATAATACCTTTTCTATAATAGCAAATATGTATTTAAAAACAGTACACACAAGGGTAAAATATTGCTAGTTAAAGTACCCAGCTTTAAAAATATATAAATTTCATCACAGATCTACAGAACATCTTCTATTGTTATTTTTCTATTATAAGCAGATAGGCAAATGGACCTTTTTGACTCTAGAAGGACGAGATAACAGTTGTGTATATCTCTGTGTGTAATTACTGTGCATGATATTCTTAATGAAACTAGTATAAGATTTCAGCTATGGAAAGTAAAAAACATAGGGACTAGACTCAACAAAGGTGTGGTAGAGTACATTTTAGAATGTTTTGATTACGTTATGAAAGAAAATATATTCAGATACATTGGTCACATCCTAAAATGAAAGTATATTTTATGTTTTTGAATTTCTCAGAGGTATATATTGTACATTTTTGATATTTTATTCCTGCTAAATAACTATCTCATTAGTCCTAAGACTCATCAAAAGAGGAAAGGTCAGAATTTTTGTGCTTATCTTTATCTTTGTACATGCAGCCAACAGTTCAGTGACAAACTTAGATTTTGTTCATCAATTACAAATATTGACCTCAGTATGCCACTGTGCTTCTTTCTACCGTAATAAATGGCTTATCCTGAAAAAGAATCACCATCTTCACAGTTACAGCTAGACTACTCATCTGCTGGGTTTAATACTGGCAGCAATGTGACTTTTAAGTTTTTATTAATACTGTGTGTTTCTCAATTTGATGTTTTTCACATTGAAAGTGCCTCATAAAATCTGCCTCCCTTCCAAAAGATTGAAAATCTAGGTTAATAAGCAGATGTTGCACATAAAACAACTATAAAAGCACACTGAACAATGTACTAATTGCTCACTTGTGCACTTATATTTCAGGACACTAATCTATAAAAAGTTAGTTGTCTGCCATACAATAAAAGGGCCTCAATTAAATTTGGCTAATGGGTTAAAGTTTTTTCATTACTTTATGACTCGTGCTCTGTGACTCTCCAAGAGTAATATATGATACATAGCATTTCCAAAATATCCACAGAATACATTTTTTGGTCCACTCTTATCATGATCACCATCACTCTCTATCCTTTTAGTTATGGTTTACATTCAATATTATTTTGCACTAGTTTCAGGAGTACAACATGGTTTTACAATGTGGTCACCCTGATATTTCAAGTATCCACCTGACCTCATATAATACTATTTTATTCTTCTTTGATTACTACTAAATACGTGTATATTATTCATACACTTATTTAACATCTGTCTCTTACTAGACTGAAAACTCTATAGTGGAAGGAACTTTGTTTTGTTTACTGCTGTTGTCTCAGTGCTTGGAATTGTGTTCAACATATAGGATACACTCAATAAATATTTCTGATAAAATGAATTTGTTTGGTGCCTATTGGGGATTAGCTATATGACTGATCCACAGCTTTTAATCTTCAGGTACGCCTAGTAGATGGGAAAGGTGTCCCCATGCCAAATGAACTCGTCTTCATCTCTGCAAATGCTGCTCACCATTACTCCAAAGCTATCACTGATGAGCATGGCCTGGTGCAGTTCTCTATCAATACCACCAGCGTTAAAGATTCCTCCCTCTCTATCAAGGTAAGCTTGTAAAGAAATTACCAAAAATGTGAAGTAGCCTTAGGAAATGTTTGCAGCCCACCAAGTGATGATATTTCCAAATTGTGTTTAGCCCTATGTAGAGAAAAAGAAACCCTAGAAACTATACACTAATTTAAGATCAATGTTGAAGAAGTTTATTATAAAGAAGGCAGTATAGTTTCATGGTTAAGTGTGATTTCTTCTTGTGTACTATTGCTGGGAATATAAAATGGTGCAGCTGCTATGGAAAACAGTATGGCAGTTCTTTTAAAAATTTTAAATACGGGCCCTGGCTGGTAGTACAGTGGGTAAGATGCCGACCTGCAAACCCAAAGGTCGCAGGTTCAATTCCCCAGCCAGGGCACATAACCAGGCTGCAAGCCAGGTCTCCAGTCAGATCTGTGGCTGGAGGCAGGTGAAAAGCAACCATACATTGATGTCTCTCTCCCTCTCTGCCTCTCTCCCTTCCCCTCTTTCTAAAAATAATGAAATAAAATCTTTAAAAAATATATTTTAATACGACTAAATTAAAAATATGATCCAGTAATCCCACTTCTGAGAATGTAACCAAAAGAATTGAAAATAGAGTCTCAAAGACATATTTACACCCATGTTCATAGAAGCACTAATCACAATAGCCACGAAGTGAAAGCAATCCAAATATCTATAAACAGATGAATGGATAAACAAAATGTGGTATATACATATAATGGAAGAGTATTCAGCCTTATAGAGGAAGGAATCCTGTCACATGCTATAGCATGGATGAACTCTGATAACATTATGCTCAATGAAATACCCAGTCACAAAAAAAAAAAAAAAAATACTGTATGATTCCACTTATATGAGGTTTCCAAAATAGTCAAAGTCATAGAAATTTAAAGTAGAATGTTAGCTACCTGGGTCTGGAAAGAAGGAAAAATGAGGAATTGTTTAATGGCCATAGAGGTTAGTTTTGCAAGATGAAAAATTTCAGAAAATATGTTGCACACTACTTAACACTACCAAACTGTAGATTTGAAAATGGATAAAGTGGTGATTTTATGTTGTGTGTTTCTTACCACAAGTTTTTAAAGGTATAGGATCCAGACCCAAATAAATTAGATTAAAATCCTGGCTCAACTCTTTTTAAGAGAAAACAACTAAAAAGCTCTATATTTTAGTTCCTTATCTATAAAATGGGTGCAGTATTAGTACCAACTAAAGATATTACATGTTAAAGCACCTAGTAAGCCCTTCTTAACTGCTAAGTAGTGTTACTGTAAAAGCACATTTTAACATCATTAGCATTGAGATTTAGTTATATATATACTTCATACATCATTGTCCTTATTTTAACTTTGCCCTGCTCTTCTAATTTTCTCCAGACTCTGTCCATACCCCTATAATTTGTTTTGTATAGCGTACAGTCCTCTGTTCATCAATGGAGATATAGATATACATTTATATTTATAGCCATATATATGATCTTACGTAATAATAATATAATAGTGATGAAAAACCCCTGTCTCTTAGCATTTTTATATAAATATAAAAAGAATATGGATTTCATTGATTAATCTTTATATAGCATAAAAGCCTCTCTAATAACTGAATATTAAAATTTACTCATTTATTTCATCAAACAGTATTCCAAATACTTTCTATGTGCTTGGTTTGGCACTGTGCTAGTCCTGAAAAATGAAAATATTACTTTTAAATGCTTACTTTTTTATGAGCTATTATATGCTAGAACATACATCGAGATATGAGCTATGTAGTTTGTTGACACCAGAATTCACTCATGCCACTCAGGAGTTGAAGCTAAAGGTAGGGGAAGCCTGAGAAAAACTATCAAACAACTTTTACGTGGAGAAAAACTGAAATACAACCCAAATAGTGCATATGAAGCTGAAGAATGCAGAATCACAGGAAGCATTAAAAACAATCAGCCTAAGACAGTTCAGGACGAGTGGACTTCAGCCAATTCACCAACTCAACTTTTGGATCAGTACTACTTATAGAAAGTATTCGCAGACCCCTAAAGTTGCAATATTATATTTACTCATAATACCTATTTGACACTCATGACAAATGAGGCACTGACTTCTGAAATGCAATTCTTCAGTTTCTGGGGATTATTTAATCTCCTCAAAGAGGTTTCATAGCTACAATGTCTATAGTCAAGTGGCCAGAGAAATGTTGAGCAAGCTAATCAGAGTAAAGGTTGTCTCCCTTTATGATCTTCAAAAATATAAATACCAACCCAAGGAGCCTCTTCAGTGGAAGGGCACAAGCCATGCCTGAAATAAAGATAAACAAAAAAGGGGGAGGGGGCTTTCCCTGTCCCTTTTTCCTTGGTACAGTTTAGGTAGTACAGTCAGCTAATGTTCATAAAGAACATTTTCGATGAGATATAACCTATAAATTAATATTGTTTTTCTAATTCATTAGGTTCAACACAAGCACAAGGAGGATAGCCCCTGTTGTGGTTACCACTGGCTGTCAGAAGAACATGAAGAAGCTTATCACATTGCCGATGCTGTATTTTCTCCAAGCAAGAGCTTTGTCTACCTTGAGCCTCTATCCCGTGAACTGCCCTGCGGCCAAACTCAAACAGTGCAAGCACAGTATGTTCTGAAAGGACAGATTCTGCAGGCGCTAAAGGAGCTCACATTCTATTACCTGGTGAGAAGGCCACTGCATTGTCTCATCCAAATCCTCTTTGGGGAGCAAAGTTTCATGGAGGTCTTTAGAAAGTCTGTTTCTCCTTTGAAAGTTTGACTTCTTTCAGAGCTACTTATTGCCAGCAGGGGTACAATAAAACAAGCATATCACATGGAGGGCAAGACTTATAAAATCCTTCTCATTTCTCCCCCCTCTCCATCCCCTCCCTCCCCACCACAGATAATGGCAAAGGGAGGTATTGTCCGGACTGGGACTCACATACTGCCTGTGGAGCAGGGAAACAGTAAGTAATGTCATGGTCCCATTCCCACCCCACTCTTCCCACATTCAACATTTCATGGTAGAAATACCAGGAATGGTGTAAAATAACAAAAGGCAATTTTCATCTAACCCCCATAAAGAAGTCAAGAGGAGAAAGAAATCTTTCTTTCTTTTATCCAATATGTTTTCCTTTGGTGTATTCTGTTCAGATTATTTAAAATGTAAATGTAGTGATTTTATAATCCATGCTTATTGCAAATGTTCAAATCACAAATATTCATGGACCATCTCTGCAAAATGACATTTCAAATTTGTTTTAAACAATGGAAAGAAGGTAAAATTTTGTAGTGCCTTCTATATAGTAGGTTTTGTGCTGATTGATTTATATTTGTATATCTTCAAAGACAGTTATGATTTATGAAGAATTTGATTGGGTGCTTTCACCACTGAATTGGACTCTCCTCATGAACAAATATAGAACAATATAAATATCTGATGGTTTCTTCTATTCTAAGAAAGTCTAAAATATCACTTACTAGGATATTATCAGTGAACTACTCCTTTGTTGCTTTTTCATAGCAACACAGAAGCACCATGAGGAGACTTACAGTATAATGCAACCTTTAAAGAATCTAGGTAGGCTCAGAAAATAACTTCCAAAAGAAGCACAGTGTTCCTGATAAGAAGAATATTTTATTCATAGAGGATTGGAGAGGATATAAGGATAAATACAATGGGTTAAACTCTTAATTGTGTAATTCACAACTTCAGGGTCTATTTCCCTTTTCTAATAAGAGGTCAGGATCAAATGGAAACCAAGAAGATGTCTCCATACCCTTATATAGCCTCAGAACATAATATAGATGAGCAACAACTTAAAATGGTGAGAAATCATAATTCAAGAGAGGAAAAAAGGTTTCAATGAGACTTTTTCCCCCACAACTAGAATTCCTAGAGATACAAATTCTTAGGGGCAGTCATCCATTTCTTACATACTGTTTATTATATGTATTACACCTACAAATAAAAACAATTGTTAACCAGACCAAGTTCCTCCTAAAATGGCTTCATGCATAGGAAACTCATTTTAGCCACAGGGAAATGTCTAACCCATAATGTCTTCCTCATTGTCTCTGTGCTCCAGTGAAAGGCCATTTTTCTGTGTCATTCCCTGTGGAATCAGACATTGCCCCGGTTGCTCGATTGCTCATTTATGCCATTTTACCTGATGGGGAAGTGGTTGGGGATTCTGCAAAATATGAGGTTGAAAATTGTCTGGCCAACAAGGTGGGTGCTTCATATTATAACTTTTTAAGCATTAAACTAAAAGTTACTGTCATTATTATTTTCTTCATTTGGACATTGGGACCAAAGGGATTAACTGAACTCCCCAGAGGATTTCAGCAAAGTAAGGGCAGAGTCACTTTAAGAAACCATGTCACTTGACTCCTAGTGCAGAATTCTCATGCATTATCTCTTACCATACGATATGATTCAGTGTCCTGTTCCCTTCTTCTATGATGAAATGTTGGGAAATATGTAACGTAAGCAAATTTTTAAGACTACTAAAGAGCCAAAGTAAAAATACAAGAGCATCTAGAACCATTTGCATTCTTAATGAACACTTCACCATGTATCAAAGGTAAAAATGGCATCTCAAATTTAATAAGTGGCAAAAATAATTAGATGCCATTATAATGGTTCAACTGATTCATGGGAATCAAAATGATGTAGAAGGGACAAAAAGTCTCAGGTCTCACATAGTGCCTACCACTGTGAAGTCAGGGATTGTAGCTGAATGTGAGCAGCACTCAGAAAATGCTTGTAAATACATGATTAAGTCAGGACATTGGTTTTTCTGATCTTTCTCCCCATTTTTGCAGGTGGGGTTGAGCTTCAGCCAAGCACAAAGTCTTCCTGCCTCACACGCCTTCCTGCATGTCACAGCTTCTCCTCAGTCCCTCTGTGCCCTCCGGGCAGTGGACCACAGTGTGCTGCTCCTGAGGCCCAATGCAGAGCTCTTCCCATCCACAGTGAGTTTTCTCAACCTTGAGGCTGGAGGGGCCAAGTAAGAGTCTCCAAGCAAGAAGAAATGCCTTTCCAAGTAGGATAGGGTCTATTACAATTACCTAGGAGCGGATGCTTTTGAGCTCTTTCATGTTCACTTTGAATTATTGCAGTTGAAATCTCCCAAGATGAACACAATTTCTGAAGGAAGCTGTTGTATCATCTCTGATGAGTAAAAATTGGGAAAAATGAATGACTATGATAAATGACATTAATGAATAAATTCTTTTAACATATAGAGTTAACAAAAAATAACAAAAGGGTATGCTGGAGTAGAATAACAAGAAACTACTTAACAACATATTTTAATAGTCACTTGCTCAGATCTTCAAATGTCAATATGAGGCCAACTGAAATACATTCTTGCTGATGTTTTTTACCATCAAAATTTTACAAAGGGAAATTTATATTTTTACTGCCCTCAAAGAAAAACTTATAAGAAGGATTACTTTTTGGTCCTTCCAGTAGAATTTAATTGAAATATTGAAATACTTATTTTTTTATATTGTATTTTTTCTATTATTACTCAGTCTCTATATACTCCTCTTTCCCCTAATCTAGAATACCTAAGGAAGTATTGACTATATTTTAATAACAGGAGTAAGAGGATATGGGGGAAAGTAACATTGATATTTTGTGTTTGTATAATAAAATTTTATAGTCCTCAAGGTCTTTTTTAAAATTATAACAACCCCAGTGGGTAAAAAGGTTAAAAAAAATTCTATCAATTTGTTAATAATAAAGCAAATAATAATAATAATAATAATAATAATAATAATAAGGCAGAAGCTTTCAAGTATATAGACCTGGGATACCACACTAGTTCCTCTCAATTTTTTATGATGATTTACTAATGAAGCACTTTGCTCAACATGTATTTATTTAGTGTCTACTGTGTTCTAGGTGTGCCTACTGAGTGTTGAAGTTCTGAGATTCTAATAATAAACTACTGGAAAGGCAAAAATCCACGTTCATATGGAACTAATATTTTCATAGATTGCACAGACAATAATTATGTAACATGCTCTGGAGAAAAATTGGCACTGAAGAAAGATCTAGAATAGTCAGAGAGCTGCCTTTAAGAAAGTGTCTAATTTCATTACATTATTCTTTTTTTTCTGATTCAAATTCTACATTATTCATTTTTTTAATCTGTTCTTATCAATTTCAAATTCCTATGAATATAATACAGTACCCCATCAGCATTTTTATGTCTGTCTTATTCATTCTTTCCAAATGATTTTGAAAGCATCATTTTCAGTATTTTACAGTTAAAGTTTTAAATATTTGTGAAACTCTGGAGTGTGGAGCCATGAATAATACCTAAGAAAAGATTAACCTGTTCTACATAGAGGATATATACTTATTCATGTACCTATTTGGAACTTATCCATTAACTTTGTTACATATACTCTGAGTCAGTTGCTAACCACAAGGCCAAGACAAAACTACCATTTCATTTTATCATCTTAAAGTTTTGTACAATGTCTGGGGGTGGGGGGGGGGTTGGTATTTTTTACTATTCCTTTTTTACAATTGTCCCAATTTTCCCCCATTGCTCTCCCCTGCCCTGCCCATTCCCCACTCCCACAGTCAATCCCCACCCTGTTGACCATGTCCATGGGTCATTTAAACATGTTCCTTGATTTGACATTTCCCCTTTTCTCCCCCTTTATTTCCCTCCTCCGACCCCTCTGGTCACTGTCAGTCTGTTCCTTGTTTACATGACCCTGGGTCTATTTTGCTTATTTGTTTGATTTATTCATTAGGCTCCTCTTATAGGTTAGATCATATGGTATTTATCTTTCACCACCTGGCTTATTTCACTTAACATGATACTCTTCAGTTCTATCCATGCTGTCACAAAAGGTAGAAGTTCCTTCTTTCTTTCTGCTGCAGAGTATTCCATTGTGTAAGTGTACCACATTTTTTTGATCCCCTCATTTACTAATGGGCATTTAGGCTGTTTCTAACACTTGACTATTGTAAAAAGCACTGCTATGAATATAGGGTTACACAGGTTCTTTTGAACTGGCACTTCAGGATTCTGAGGGTATAATCCCAGCACTGTAAGTGCTGGGTCAAAAGTCAGCTCCATTTTTAGGTTTTTCTTTTTTCCATTGTTAGTTTTTTGAGGAAATTCCATACTGTTTCCCACAGTAGACTCACCAGTCCACATTCCCACCTACAGTGCATTAAAGTTCCCTTTTCTCCACATCCTCACTAGTACCTGTTGATGTCTCTTTATAAAGTTATATTTCACTCTAGTATGGAGTCTAAGGTTTGCTTCTGAACTATGTAACAAAGTATTATGATTCTAGCTTAGATGGGAATGTTTTGGTGTTTTTTTCCTAACAGTGTTAAACAGTTTCAAAATCATTCTCTCTGTAAAATATGCAAAAAATAGAGAGACTCAAAGACTGATAATGATTTTTTTTTATCCTTGCACTTAAGAAAAATAAACCACAAATAAGTGTGTCCTTTCATCCTTTGCATTTGTATAGGTTTATAACCTGTTACCAGTAAAGGACCTCACTGGTTTCCCTGAGAGTGTGGAGCAGCATGAAGGAGACAATGAAGACTGCTTCTATGTCAATGTCAGTGGAAGCATCTACCCCCCAGCATCAAGTATAAATGAAAAAGATATGTATAGCTTCCTACAGGTAAATTCCCTATATTATAGATGGTGGGTTCTTAAGGTTTACAAAATATTATATATTTTTTAAATTATTAATTTTGATGCTTTTGTGTCATAGTTGAGAGTAATAGGACATAAGAGATATCAAGTGACTTCTCTAAACTCACTAAGAATAACAGCTCTACTAATAGCAAAGAGCTAATACTGTAAGTTTTTGGACTATTAATCAAGGTTTCTTCTATTTATTGAATGAAATTCATTGGTTTGTACTTATAAATATTACATATATAAAATAATTACTATAGAAAGTGGGTTTTTTTAAGAATAAAACTACCTCTGTAAGTATATCAATATCCCTACCACAGATGTGAACATTAAAAATTTAATATTAAACTAATTGGATTATTTATTAATTTTAATATTAAAAAGTATGTGCCTATATATTTTTTTATAAAATATGTATACTGAGTAGGTGATAATTTTCTTCACAGGATATGGGCTTAAAGGTATTTACCAACTCAAAGATTCATAAACCCCCAGTATGTTTACACCATCAATCCTATCCAATGATGGGTGCTCCAAGACTATTAGTTTATGAAGGTAAAAAATAATAATAATGATGATGATAATTAAATGTCTAATACTTCGAACCAAATAAAGGAATTTTTAAGATAAAATGTGATAAAATTAGCCCAAAAAAGCATTGTGGTTTAGGTACAAACTCTAAAATTCTGATTGTGTCAAGCCCCACCATATGCAAAACTGGAGAGAACACACGACAGATTTGAAAAGTGTTAGAAGACAGGAAAGTTAATTCTGATTGAAGAATCAAGAAAGCTAACCATAAAGAAACTGTAGCTAGTAAATAAAGATATGTGAAGTTGAAAAAGGAAGAAAAAGTTAAGCTTAAAATATGTATAAGCAGAAACAGAAATATTCTTAAGTCAAGACTACATTCTACTTCCAGTCAAGATGGAGGAATAGGTAAAAATGTTTCACCTCCTTGCGCAATCACAGAAAGAACTACAACTGGACCTCAAAACAAAATAACAACCAGAACTGTCTCAAAATTGAGCTGTATGGAAGCCCAACAACCAAGGATTTAAAGAAGCCACATTCATGGGGGTGGGGGGTCATGGAGATGGGTAGAGAGACACTGTGTGGTGTGGAGAGGTAGTGGCAACAGCAGAATAGACAGTCCTACATTCATGTATGGTGGATAAAAATCAGAAGGGATACCTTAGGAGTGAGCAATCCCAGCCCTAGGCCAAACCACACAGCCTAGCAATCCACTGCTGGGGAGATAAATGCCCATAACTTCTAGCTGCAAAAAACAGTAAGGGTTGGGACTACAGAAGAAACTGCCAAATTATCCAAAGTCTCCATTTAGAGGGCCTGCAAGGACTTAGAACATATGCAAACTCACCCACTCCAGGATTCAGCACCAGGTCAACAGCTGGGAAGGGTGCTGGTAGAGTTCAGAAAGTGGGTGAAGTGACTGGAAATAGAGCAAGTGCCATGCGAACCTCCAGACAGTGAGAAACATTTTTCCCTCTACAAAGTCTCCCCTCATACAGAGCCACAAAGTGGTGATGCAGGGTGCCCTGTCCTGACAATTACCTAAGGCTCCACCCCACAAAATCTATGGGTACCTTTTCTACAATAGGCCACACTACTAAGACTGGGATTCAAAACATCTCTACCTAATACACAGAAACAGACATGGGGAAGCTGCCTAATTAAGGAGACAAAAAAATACAGCCCAAATGAAAGAACAGAACAAAATCCTAGAAAAAGAACTAAGTGAAATGGAGATAACCAACCTACCAAAAGCAGAGTTCAAAACATTGGTAATCAGAATGCCCAAAGAACTCACTGAGTATGGCAGCAATGTAAAGGAAAAAATTAAGGTTACACTAAGTGAAATTTTTAAAATCCACAGAGAACCACAGTAGAGGGGAGGAAGTCAGGATTGAAATTAATGACTTGTAAGTTATGACTTATAAGGAAGAAATAAGCTTCAATCAGAACAGCAAGAAGAAAAATAATTCAAAAAATAAGGATAATATAAGGACCCTCTGGGACATCTCCAAATGTATCCACATCCTAATCATAAAGATGCCAGAAGGAAAAAAGGAGGAGCAAAAATTGAAAACTGGGAGCAAAAAATTGAAAACTGGGAGTGAAAATGGGATGGATGTAATACAACAACAATAAAATTAAATTTAAAAAGAAATTGAAAGCTTATTTGAAGAAATAATGAAAGAAACTTCCCTGTTGGCGAAAGAAATGGACATACAGAGTCTCAAACAAGTTGGACCCCAAAAGGGCCACACCACAATACATTATAATGAAAATGCCAAAGGTTAAAAATTAAGAGAGAATCTTAAAAGCAGCAAGAGAAGAGCAGAGGGTCACCTACAAAAAAGTTCCCATAAGACTATCAGCTGATTCCTCAAAAGAAACTTTGCAAGCAAGAAGGAACTGGCAAGAAGTATTCAGGTTATGAAAAGCAAACACCTACAACTATAATTACTCTATCCAGTAAAGCTATCATTTAGAATGGAAGGGAAGATAAAGTACACAGTAAAGCTAAAGGAATTTGTCACCACCAAGCCATTATTACATGAAATGTTAGAGGAACTTATTTAAGAAAAAGAAAAACCAAAACCATAAACATTAAAATGACAACAAATTCACAACTATCAACAACTGAATCTGAAAAAACAAACTAAGCAAAGAACCAGGACAGGAACAGAATCATAAATATGGATCAGCCCTGGCCGGTAGCTCAGTGGATGGGGTGCCAACTTCCAAACCCAAAGGTTACTGGTTTGATTCCTAGCCAAGGCACATAACCAGGTTGCAAGCCAGGTCTCCAGCCAGGCCTGTAGCTGGAGGCAGCTGAAGGGCAGCCATACATTGATATTTCTCTCCCTCTCTGCCTCTCTCCCTTCCTCTCTGTCTGGAAATAATAAATTTTTTTAAATCGTAAAAAAAAAAAATATGGAGATAATAAGGAGGGCTAACAGCTAGCTAGGAGGAAGAGGGGCAGAATGGGGGGAAAGGTGTAGAAATTAAGAAGAATAATTGGTAGGTACAAAATAGATGGGATGTTAAGAATAGTGTGGGAAATGGAGAAGCCAAAGAACTTATATGCATGACCTGTAGATGTGAACTAAGTGGGGAGGGAAAGGATTGCTAAAGGGAAAATGGTACTGGGAAGAGGGGAGCAAAGGGGGGAAATTGAGACAACTGTAATAGCATAATCAATAAAATATATTTTTAAAAAAGACTACATTCTCACCAATCCAATGAGGAAGCTCCTTAATGTCCCCAAAACATTCCAATATTCATGTTGAAATCACATCATTTGTTAATGATACGGGCTACCTCTTTGATAACTGAGTCAGATAGTAATCAGGCACTTGCTTATAGTCTGTGATTCACAAGTCATGGTTTAATACAGGTTTAGTATGAACCAAAATTTGTCAAAAATCAAGGGAAACATTCAATGAGAATAAATTATATATATTGTACATTTGTATTATTACCTCTAAACTATATTCTATAATACTTTATCAGAGTTGTAGTTATGTATGTACAAGTATATACGTATATACTTGATTTTTAACAAATTGTATACACACACACACACACACACACACACACACACAGTGAGAGAGAGAGAGAGAGAGAGAGAGAGAGAGAGAGAGAGAGTACCCTCTTCTCTAGCAATCCCCTCCCCACTTAGTTCACGTCTACAGGTCATGCATATAAGTTCTTTGGCTTCTCCATTTCCCATACTTTTCTGTTTTGTACCTACCAATTATTCTTCTTAATTCCTACACCTTTCCCCCCATTCTGCCCCTCCTTCCTCCTAGCTAGCTGTTAGCCCTCCATATGATCCATATTTATGATTCTATACCTGTTCTGGTTCTTTGTTTAGTCTGTTTTTTTAGATTCAGTTGTTGATAGTTGTGAATTTGTTGTCATTTATATATATATATATATATATATATATATATATATATACACACACACACACATACATATATATATATGTATGTATGTATGTATGTATACACAGACACACACACACACACAAATACTTTTCCAGAGACCTGTTTGGATTTTATTTTCTTTTTTAATTGTATTGTTGTTATAGTACAGCCATCCCCTTTTTGCTCCCCTCTGTCCCCCTCCCCACCAAGACCTATTTGTTAAATATTTGCCAGAACACCATTAACAGGAAGTAAATAAGCTGAGAGCTTCTAATTCTGATCTTTAGATATATAAGAGAATAAAGAGCTTTTTAAAATCCTTTATCCACCCTGGCTGGTAGTACAGTGGATAAGGTGCCGGCCTGCGAACCCAAAGGTCACAGGCCCAATTCCCCAGCCAGGGCACATAACCGGGTTGCAAACCAGGTCTCCAGTCAGGTCTGTGGCTGGAGGCAGGTAAAACGCAACCATACATTGATGTCTCTCTCCCTCTCTGCCTCTCTCCCTTCCCCTCTTTCTAAAAATAATGAAATAAAATCTTTAAAAAAAAAAATTTTTAAAAATCCTTTATCCTTTTACTTCTACAGTGTTTCTCAAACTATGTCATGATATCTGAATATGATTTTTTTTTTGCTCCCACAGAGAAACATACCAAATGAAAACTCACTTCTGCCCTCGTCCCACCCCCATGTCATAAAAATCTCCACTTAGACGATGTGTAATAGCCACAAGGAACTCCTTTCTGCCCCAGAGACAAGACAAGCCTCTTTCTGCCTCTGGGTCTCTCTGTTTCTCTGTGATTCTCTTTCCCTACTTCAATCCTAGCTTATTCTAATACTTAATAATTCAGCTAAAACATTATCTCTGCAAAGAAACTTTTCCCTTAACACCCGCGTGTCCTCTCCTGGTTCCTATTTCATCGCACTGTTTCTGTCTTTTGTAGCACTTATTAAAATCTCTCATTAGCTTGATCTTTACATTTATTGTTTCTGTCTCCTCCTTCACCCACCACAGAAATGAGTACATTGGAGACAGGCGATGATTTTATAGCTCACGTTTCAGAGCCTGCCAAGGAGATTGTGCGAAAGTACTTCCCTGAGACATGGATCTGGGACTTGGTGGTAGTAAAGTAAGTAACTGCCTTTATGTACAAGATGCAACAATACAGGTTGGGGCGGGGGGGGGGGGTAGGATAAATGTAATACAAGAATAAAATAAAATTTTTTTAAAAGATGCAACAATAGAGATTCCTCATTTTTCCCCATTTTTAGCTAGTTTTTTTAATGTCCACGTATTTTGTTTAGACACATTGCTGTTTTAAGAAATAATTGACTTATAACTGCCTCTGTTATGACATCTCACTAATATAATTGCATCAGAGCTAAGAAATCTTGCATAAATTTAATTCAAAGATTTCCAGAAAACAGGAATAAGGACTAAATATAACCAAGCACTGCACAGATTAACATCTAAAAGAGATCCTTCATTGGTCGGCAATTTCGAATTAAGCACAGAATCAGGCCAACTATATACTGTAGTAATAGAAGTGAAAATTATAAATCTGTAGAACAATATTTTAGAGAAGAAAATTTAAGAATAATTTCAAATTAGATATTTAGTTTATAACTATATTATTTATAATAAATTATACTATGGCTATATGTCTATAGGAGATTCTAACATAGGCTAGAATTGAAAACAAGAATTGAATAAAAGGAGTTATATGTTCTTACTTTAAACCTTGTTTATACTCTTCATTATTGACAGTTCTTCTGAGTGCATTCAAATCCTAACAAAATCATTTACAGGATTCTCTTCCAAGAAAGGATTTACTCACCTGCTTAGTTTCTGTTCTTCACATTGCCATCCTCCCCAGCTCATCAGGTGTGGCTGAAGTAGGAGTAACAGTCCCAGATACCATCACTGAGTGGAAAGCAGGAGCCCTCTGCCTATCCAATGACACTGGACTTGGTCTCTCTCTTCCCGCCTCTCTCCGAGCCTTCCAGCCCTTCTTTGTGGAACTCACATTGCCCTACTCTGTGATTCGTGGAGAGGCCTTCACACTCAAGGCTACTGTCCTAAACTACCTTCCCAAATGCATCCGGGTAAGAACACTTCTCTCCTAAATTAAACACATGGCCAATCAAATTATAAATTTCATTCCTAGGAATGTTAACAAACTCCTGTGTGCTAAATGTGTTCATCAGATGAAGAATACTATCAGATATTTATAATATATGCATATTCATCATTATAGTTGCTGTTATTTCCAAATACCAGATTGCAACTTACAAGTTTCTGACTCTTTCTTTTTCTTTTAAAGACTTTTTAATTGAACTTATTGGGGTGACATTGGTTAATAAGATTATATAGGATCCAAGTGTACATTTCTATGATATATGATCTGTATATTGTATTGTGTGCCCACCACCCAAAGTCAAATCACCTCTCATCATCATATACTTGGCCCCCTTTACCCTTTGCTACCACCCCACCTCCCCTTCCCTCCAGTAACTACCAAGCTGTTGTCTGTGTCCATGACTTTCAGTTTTATATCCCACAAGTGAATGAAATCATATGGTTCTTAGCATTTTCTGACTAACTTATATCACTTAGCACATTATTCTCCAGGTCTGTCCATGTTGTCGCAAGTTTCAGTCTCTTATCACAGTCTCCTAAGGTTAGGAAATTTGTGTCTTATGAAGATTTTTTATATGGATATCAAAATTATTAAGCTCCATTTATATGTCTTAAATTCTTCAAGGTTTCTACATTCTCACATATTTACCTTTCATGTATCATTAGTTGAAAGTTATTTGTGAACATCTTATTCCTGTTGAAATCATACTGTTTATAAATCTTATATATTCTGCTGGGAAAGCTTAGAAAATGATCACCATTCCAGGCTGAAGTAGAGCTCCCACAGATGACATGCTGTCATGACTTTTCCTCACCACTGATCCCACCACATGGAAGAGCAGTTTATACCAAAATACTAATATTTAGGGTCCAAATCTACCTATAAGGTCTTCAGAATTAGGCAACCCGAAACCTAAACACTTCTCCAAAATGCTTCATTTCTAGCCATTCTCCCTTCAGTCCCCTTCTTCCTCTGATCTTTTGTCTCTGTCTCCTATGTGGTTTCAGGTCAGAGTACACCTAGAAGCCTCTCCTGCATTCCAAGCTGTCCCCGTGGAGAAGGAACAAGACTCTCACTGCATCTGTAGGAATGGACGACAAACCATATCCTGGGCAGTAACCCCAAAGTCATTAGGTGAGAGAGATTCTTAGACACTACTCAATCTTACTTAAAGATTGCATATCAGCAACATTCTTATATCCAGTTCTACTTCTCTCAAAAAAAGATGCCTTTCACCCAGATGGTAGGATTTTTTCCTTGTTTTTTATTCTAGAAAGAAGGATATTCCTACTTCCTTCACTTCCATTACCACCTTGGATGCTCAGTATCGTTATTCTCTAATTTACACTGCTTCCATTCCTGCTCTTGTGTTTTTATAAAACCAAAAAAAGAAAAGATTACAGAACATTCATAAATCTTGGAATTTAAAGGTATGGAGGAAAGAGGAGATAGTGCTCATCTCTACTGGTGATTTTTTCAGGGAGTGTGGATTTTATTGTGAGTACAGAGGCACTGGAATCTCAAGAACTGTGTGGATCTGAGGTGGCTGTGGTCCCTGCATATGGAAAGAAAGACACAATCATCAAGCCCCTTTTGGTTGAAGTGAGTAAGCCTACCCACTTGGTAGGTCACAATGAGTCAATAAAAACAATGGTGAATCCAGTTAAGTTTATAACTTTAAGGTAAGAAGGACTAAATAATATATGATCATGATATATTTCATAATATTATTTTAAAATATCTGTATCTGTCTTTCTCTGTCTTCCCATCTTTTTTCTTGATTTATTTTCATATTTTCCTCACTTTCTCACCTATCAACATGTCTCCTTCATATTTGCTTTACATACAGAATGTATTTATACAATACATTTGAGAAATTGGTTCCAGTTCTGTTCACTGTCAAGAAATTTGTGGTTACTCTAATACAACTGGCTTGAAAGTCAATCCATCCACCTCTAACTTTTCTTTCTTTCCACATGTATACAGCCTGAAGGACTAGAGAAGGAAGTAGCATTCAACTCCATGCTTTGTTCATCAGGTAAGAATCTGCTTTAAAAAAAAAAAAAAAATCTGCCTTAATAATTAAAATGACATTGACTAAAGTTTGTATAACATTTGAAGTTCAAAGAATTTTATATATTATTTCTACACTTAACCCTATCAGGCAAGTAAGACATGAAGAACTATAAACTAATTTCATAAATGAGAAAACTGGTCTTAGAGAGGTCAGGGAAGTTGATCAGAAGGGTATCTATCTCTAACTCATGCATTCTGAATCTTCTTTCTCTCACAACACCTGTGCTCCCACCAAAATATCTTTCTGACCAGTCTATCTGATGTGGTTATAGGTGGAAAGAGGGTAGAATCAGAAGGTATTGCCAAAGGGCTATTTACTTGAATACCCAGTATTAAAATATACAGATAGCTAAATTCAGGTTGCCCCACCACTGAGTTTTTTCAGAACCAACAACTTTTGATAATGGAACCATACTATTTCCCAGGGAAAGAAAGGTCATCATAGCCTATACCATTACTGTCATGTCAGTATTTGATGCCAATCCCATTCTAATACTCTGTCAGTCATTTAACAGGGACTGAAGAAGCTTACAGTGAAAGATATAACTTTATCTTGGAGAAGAATTTTCAAGTATAAACAAAAACATTTAAAGAAATTTAGTACACTAAGAAATTTACCAGCACAATGTGTTCTTACCTCAAATTAATGTCAAAGCAACATCACATGTGTTCCTTACCTTTTTCTATCTACCAATTTATGTTCAGTATGATTTTTATATTGTCACAACTTCAAATATATAAAATGTATTCTAAAAACCTAATTGCCTAATTGTCTAGTCTTCTTTCTACATTTAAGTGAATTTAGTGTTACCACCTAATCCTTTTATCATGGTTTCTCCTTCCATCCTGAGTTCTTCACTTTGATTTATCTCTTACACACTTAGAGCTAATCATCAGGCAGTTTTGTTAGAATTAATTTTAATTACCTATGTAATACAGAAATGCATTCTCCTTTAAAAACAAAACAGAACAGAACTTCATATTACAGGTCAACATCACTCCCTTAAGTCTTCTTCAATATTTTAATGATCATTGATGTATGCTTAGAAATAATAATGTGTATATGAATTTATATATTATGATTTACATATATGGCACAAGTTTTATTCCAAAACTTCCTTTTTACTCAGCAACTTTTCTTGAAATTTTTCCCATGTTAAGTTATAAATCTAAGTAATTCCTTTTAGTTTTCTTTAATTTCATACTCTCAATATCGCAGGTCTGCTTGGAATTTTAGCCAGTGCCTTATGTATACACACAAGTATACCTAAAGTTGATACCAAAATGTGAAATTCCTTTTAAAAGGCAGTAAGTATATTCTTAGTTTTAATACAACTAAAAAAATTCTCTCCCTTTATTACCTAAATTTATATTTCCACACTTTACATTCCCCCATGATGATGACCATCATCTGTTACCATAAAAGTTTTTAATTTTAACCAAAAATTTGGGTGAAACAATATATCATTGTTTTAACTTATATTTCTCTAATCACAAGTGAGGACAAACTTATTTGTGCATATTTACAAGTTTCTTTTATATCTTTGACTTTCATGTTAGTTTGCCATATTTCTAATTCAGCAGTATGACACTGAATCTTTATCTATTGAATATTGCAAAATATTTCCTTTCAGTTAATAATTTGCCTTTCTATTTATGGCATCTGTTTCCTTATAGCAATTTTTTGGAAAGTAATAGAGTTTTGATATATGAATAATATCTTCATAATTAATATAACCATGTATGTATTTAATACAGTTATATATTTAATTATATGATTGAATTTAAATTTTACTACATAACCATATATAATTAATATAATTTTTAAATGTACATAATTAATATATACAACTTGATGAGTTTGGAAACATAAGTATATACCACAATCATCTCCTAAAGTTCATCCTACTCTTTATTTATTATTTTGTATGTATAATAAAAGCATTTCATATAAGATCATCCTATTAGCAAATGTTTAAGTACAAAATGCAATATGGTTAACTATAGACACAATGCTGTAGAGCTTATTCACCTTGCATAACTGAAGCTTTGTACCCTTTGGCAAAGACTTTATTAATTGTATGAGAAAGAGATGGGGTAGAAAGATAAATATTTCTCTCTTTTTCATCTTCATATAACTTACCAACATTAAAATGGCAGTAAATGTCTGATTGTCAGCAGCAATTATTTTATTAATTTTTAATGAGACAAATACTGTTAATCTTCACCTCCCATATCTAGGGCTTTCATTAAAAATACCATCTTCATATTTGGTGAAATTTGATGGAAGTTAAGATAGCATTACTGTAGAATTCTGGAACATTTTGGATATTTTTATTTTGCCTATGTATACATAAGGTTTTTTTCATACAACTGTTGAGTAAAGAGGTTGGGGATGAACATTAAATATATCATCTTGTGATAATCATCTTGTGTTAGCCATAGTATGATATCAGGGGCGCTTGTAAATATGTAGATTTCTTTTGGAATGTAACTATGTACATGGCGGGGGGGTGGAGGGAGGCAGTTGGGGAAGAAGCCTGAAAACCCAAAGGTCACTGGTTTCATTCCCCAGCCAGGGCACATAACCAGGTTGCAAGCCAGGTCTCCAGCCAGGTCCATACCTGGAAGCAGGTGAAAGGCAACCATACATACATTGATGTCTCTCTACCTCTCTGCCTCTCTCCCTTCCCTCTGCCTAACAATAATATATAAATAATAAAAATTTTAATGGTTGGGGAAGGAGAAGTTCTGAAAATCTCAGAATCCTGTTTATACACATTTAAGATATAAAAAACTGGAATATTAAGAGAGACATCTTTTCAGAAATTTAGGTATAAGGCATAGTTCTGACTTCTTGGTCTTCGAGCTTTTCAGGAAGATACAGCAGAAATAATTTTAATTATGGCTGATATGTTTTTTTCTCTAGGTTCTGAGGTGCCTGATCAATTATCTCTAAAACTGCCACCAAATGTAGTAGAAGAATCTGCCCGAGCCTGTTTCTCGGTTGTGGGTAAGTCTCCAGCCCTAGCAGATAATTCTATGTTGGCAGTTTCTACTATGTTTTTTTCATAAATACTTCTCAAAAAATAACAACTGTAACTTAAATTTCTTCTCTCCTCTTTAAGGCTTATTTATTGATTCCAATCATACTTCTGTCCCTGGAAGACATGTTTTCCAAAAATCCTCATTTATTTACCTCAGCTAATAATTTATTTCTTCTTAATAATTCAGACAAGTTATAATCTTCCCCCATTCCCTAGGAGACATATTAGCTTCTGCCATGAGAAACACACAAAATCTCCTCCAAATGCCCTATGGATGTGGAGAACAGAATATGGTCCTCTTTGCTCCTAACATCTATGTTCTAAATTACCTGAATGAAACACAGCAACTGACTCCAGAGCTCAAGTCCAAGGCCATTGGCTATCTCAATGCCGGTGAGTGATTGAACGAGTGGGTGAAAATTTCACAGTGTTACTTTAGCAGTAGATTTGACTTCCCAATGGACTTGAGTCACTTATCAATACTATGATACATTAGCTTGTCATACAATAATAGTTTTATGATAAGAATACTATCACAGTTACTTTTACAGTAATTATTCAGTGTCCAACATCCGATAAAATGTGTAGAACTCAGAACCTTCTGATAGATGACAACAAAATTTAGATAATATCACAAGAAAGCAAAGCATTTTGGTATTTCTCTGGCCACAGCATATAGCATCTTTCCTGCTGTTTCATTAACTTTACATTCCAGGTTACCAGAGACAGCTGAACTACAAGCACTATGATGGCTCCTACAGCGCTTTTGGGGAAAAATATGGCAGGACTGAAGGCAATACCTGGTAAAAGAAAGAAAGGCTTTTGAGCTTTTATTTTTTAAATCAGCTCATTCACACATATTATTATAATTATATTTACTGTAACCCTATCAGATATGTATTATTAAGCTTATAGTTAGTTAGACTACAGAAGTACACCAAGATTAGCAAGGTAACAATCAGAAAAGGTGAGATTCAAATACATGTATGTTACACTTATTCTCCAAATTCTTCTGTTAATAACACATCAAGATCTTTCTGAAACAGCTATTTTTTCTAAAATAACTCCCATAACTAATGAGGATTTTAATGATATAGCCAATGACCATATCATGTAACTTCTAGATAAACCATGGCCACTTCAGATTAATTATATTTTTTAGCTCATGCTCAACTTAACTGAGAATAAATTCACCAATAGAAGAAAAGAAATGTGAAGAACCAGTAACATGAAATAGTTTTAAAATCTCTAAGGCAAAACAATATTAGGGTTGTTATTGCATGTAAGAGCTGTATGAGAAGATTCTGCTGTCTACAGAAGGAAATCTCAAAAGAGCAGATTTAAAAATTTGCACAAATAAGCTTTTTAAAGTAACATTAGAAGTACTTAGGCTCTTCAAAACAAAGAGGAAGTGAGTCAGCAGGGAAATTTTAGACCTAGCAAGGGAATCAAGTAGTCCAAAGGAGATGGGAGCTCTGTGTACACAAGCATTCCTGTTAGATGATTTATATCAACGTAAGAAATGAATGTCCTACAAAGCCTATTGCTGCAAAGGGGTTCTAAAACCACTTATGCCACAACATAAATATCATCATTCTTTCTTCCTCTTTCAGGCTCACTGCCTTTGTACTGAAGACCTTTGCCCAGGCTCGAACTTATGTCTTCATTGATGAAGCACACATCACCCAGGCCCTCACCTGGCTTTCCCATCAACAGGAGGACAATGGCTGTTTCAGAAGTTCTGGGTCACTGCTCAACAATGCCATTAAAGTGAGTTTTGATTTATCCATTATGGTGTGTTACAAGGATGAGGAGTGGAGATAACAATGTAGAAATTCTTTAGGGAAGGCATAGAGAAAGAGAAAACCTGGATAGCACCAAGAAAGAGGGGATGGCATTTAGATTGATTGTGATAATTTGCTCCCTGGGGATGAATATGGGTAAGGATAAATTCCATGACAAAACCAAAAACAAATAACTGATTAAGAGCCTCCCCAGAAGTTATATTACTCAAATGTCTCTCACACTTCTATCTACAGGGAGGAGTAGAAGATGAAGAGACCCTCTCTGCCTACATCACCATTGCTCTTCTGGAGATCCCTCTTCCCATCACTGTAGGTACCACCTTCCCTGCTGAAGCACATTCTGGATGCAGCGAAACTATCAACCTACTGTCCGAAGTGTCACCTACTAAAAGCCAAGTGTTGCTGGTTTCATTCCCTAATCAGGGCACATAACCAGGTTGCAAGCCAGGTCTCCAGCCAGATCCTTAGCTGGAAGCAAGTGAAAGGCAACCATACATTGATGTTTCTCTCCCTGTCTTCCTCCAGAGGGAGGAAAATAATGAATAATATTTTAATAATAATAAATTATTTTCTCTCTGAAAGTAATGAATAATTCTTTTTTTAATTAAAAAAAAGATTTACTTTTTCAATGATGCTCCTAAGCTATTTATTCCCTAAAAGCATCCCCCTGAAAACCCACACAATGAATTCTAAAGATGTGGCCTGCCTATATTTCTGCCTTATAACTGTGGGAATAACAGATTTTTAAAAAATACTATTTTCTCTATCTTTAAGAATTAGAATAGGTGAACAAATGCATTTGAAATCCATTTTTTATCTTCTGTGCTATGATGTGCATATTCCCCTGGGAATGCTAGCCTCCCTATTCATGTAGCTCAGTTCCCTTCTTGTTCGCCTTTCACAGCACCCTGTTGTCAGCAATGCCCTGCTCTGCCTGGAGTCAGCTTGGATATCAGCAAAGAATGGAACCCGTGGAAACCATATCTATACCAAGGCACTGTTGGCCTGTGCTTTTGCCCTGGCAGGTAACCAGCAAAAAAGGAACGAAGTACTCAAGTCACTTAATGAGGAAGCAGTAAAGGAAGGTGAGAGCACAGCTGAAATTCCTATCCCACGTTCTCTGTATCAAGCACTACACTGCAAAAATTCCCTACACCTACTTCCTGTGATTCTCGTCTTCTCCCTTTTTGTGTCTATGTCATTATAAAATCTAGCATTTCTTAGTCAAATCACACAACAAAAGATAAGAGGCAGTATACTTTAGTAGTGAGAAGCTTGGCCTCGAGACCAGCTCCAAAACACAGTATCTCTGTAAACTTCAGCAAGTCCCTTCACTTATCTGTGTTTTAGCTTCTTCATCAGTAAAATGGGGATAACACCTCCTAGGGTTGCTGTCAGACTTAAATGAGTGAATACATGTAAACACTTGGTACAGTATATAGCACATGGTAAGTGCTATAAAAGTATGAGCTACTATAATTAAGATATCAGTTATTAATATATATGGAACCCTTACCTGATGCATCATATCATCTAAACATAAGAAAGGATTGAAGGAAGTAACCCCATGAAAAATTCTGGTGTTTTATGCTCATTTTACAAGACTGATGATGTTGACAAATCTTTTCATATCCACAACATATCTATGCAAACAATAGTCTACGTGGAGGGAGGGGGTCAAAGAAATAGAAAATAAAATGTAAATGTTAACATATCCAGTAACTGTCTTCCTTGACAGTGCAAATAATTGTTTATTCTTAAAATTGTATTGGAAAGTATTTTGATATGTAGAAATACATAAAGAAAATAATTAGCAAACTCCTTTATACCTCTCTTCCAGGTTGAGAAATAAAATATTACCATTGTAGGAAAAATTCCCTGTGTACCACTCCCACTCCAGAAGGGAATCATTATCCTGAATTTGTCATTACAATTTCTGTGGATTTCTTTATATTTTTACTGCATATGTATACCTAAATAATACTCATTTTTTTTACATTTTTAAATCTTTACATAAAGTACTGTCATAGTTTTGGGTATTTCTGCATCTTATTTTCTTGGTTGTTTGTCTTTTGTCTTTAAGTTCAACATTATGCAACCAGAAGTCCCCTACATGGGTATCTGTAACTCTAGTTCATTAATTTTCTCTGCATGCATAAATATTATAATACATAAAAGGTCATGATTTATATGAAGAGTCTTTCCTCATGGATATTTTCTTGTTTCTTATTTGTTGCTATAACAAAACACTGCAATGAATACATATACATGTCTCCTTCTGCATATGTGTGTTACTCTAAGTCATATTTCAAGAAGTGTAATTGCTAAATAGTAGGCAAAGCACATCTTCCCCTTTGCTGGATATTATTCCACACCCTTGTCAGTATTTGGTATTTTAAGGATTGTTATATTTTTTCCCCAACCTAATGAGTATGAACTCCATTATCTCAAGTGATCTGGAATCTTCAGAAGAAACCTCTCAGGGCGGGCTTTATAGAAAATGTTACAAGTCTCAGATAAGGTCTGGAACCTATCAGAAATAAGAAACTATGACCACCAGTGAGAGAACTTGCTTTGCTCCTCTTTTGCTGTGTCACCAACCCAAATATAGCAACAGAAATTTGAAAACTTAAGATGGCTATGGGCTTCTGACTCCAGCAACATTTTCTTCCTTAACCTGGCTGAAACAAACCATGTTCAGATGTACAGAGAAGGAAATAGTCTAGATAAGGTTCCTGAAGTTATTACAGAAATGCAATCCTCACTTCAGGCCTGGCTTAAGTAAACTAAATGTGAATAGGGAATCACTTATAAATTTATTTTTCTCACCCCCAGATAATTCTGTTCACTGGACACGACCTCAGAAACCCAGGGCACCAGTGGAGCATTTTTACCAACCTCAGGCTCCCTCTGCTGAGGTGGAGATGACATCCTATGTGCTTCTCGCTCACCTCATGGCCAACACTGCCCCTACCTTGGATGAGCTGACTTCCGCATCACACATTGTGAAGTGGATCACAAAGCAACAGAATTCACAAGGGGGCTTCTCCTCCACCCAGGTTTGTACAATAGGTTCCCAGAACCTTTTACTTCCCCTTTCAGTATCAAAAGATTGAACAAGATAAAAAACACACCCAAGAATAAAACAGAAAGGTGAGAATAACTTGAAAGGAGGACAGTATTATTAGAATTCAGAGATAGTGAGAAATAAAAAATAAAAGTAAAAGAGAGCTGAAAAGAAAATGCCTAGGCCTAGCTGGTGTGGCTCAGTGGACAGAATGCCAACGTGTGAATCAAAGTGTCATCAGTTCGATTTCTAGTCAGGGCATATGCCTGGTCAGGCCTGGATTGTGGGCCAGGTCCCTAGTTGGGGGCACTCAAGAAGTAACCACACATTGATGTTTCTCTCCCTCTCTTTCTCCCTCCCTTCCCATCCCTCTAAAAATAAATAAATAAAATCTTAAAAAAAGAAAAAGAAAAGAAAATGCTTAGAATTCTCACACCCATTCCTGTGTCACTATCACAGTGCCCTCTTTCCAATAACAACTTAACCTCCCTAAAGTAATAGCGGGGCACCACTATCAATAGCCATAGCAGAATGAATTTAAAAATCTATCAGTCTTTTAGAAATTAAAAGAATTTATTTCAAAAGATTCCCAGGAAACTACTCAAATCCCAGTATTCTCTCCTTGAAAATTCCTTCATTCTTAGGTCTCCTTTAACTGGTTTCTTTTATAAAAGACACATTTCATGCTTCCTCTTTTCACTTATTCACAGAAGCATAAAGAATTATCTTTATTGAGCCAACCTCCTGAGCCTGTATAATTTTGTACCTAAAAAAATTCATCATCAATATATACACAATAGAATGTGTCTTCACAGAACTTAGATGTTAGCTTATACGCCTATGAAAAAATATGATTCCGTCTTTTCTCAATTCTATCATTGTACTTGATGTTTTATTTTTCTACATGAATGGAAAAAAACTAAATACTGTTGTTAAAGTGATTAGTATTCATTTCTTATAAATATATTATTTAAAGGATGTCATCCAGATTGTGTTGATGAGAATTGAAAATAGAATTATGAATAGAAGAATTCAAACTTCCAGTAAAATAGGAAGAGTCAAATAAAAATGTCAATATACCAAGGAGATAATTACAATTACTATTAATTATTATTTTCTTTGGAGAAACTAAAACATGACCTTGATCATGGCTGCAAAAACACTGGGCTCTTTCAGGGCACTGACCTCAGCAGCAGAATCGAATTTAATTTGGGATGTGAGCCCAACTGAACTTTGGTTGGGTGATGGCAGATATGATCACAGTTGTCAGGTTTTCAAGTGCTTTGACAGTGGCAATTTACTTGTTTTCATTCATTTTCCACAATATGTACATTGAAAGTGAAAAGAAAATTAAATCATATAATCTAGATTTTTAATATGTAAGGTAATTAATACTTAGGAATCATCCAAAAAAAATTCATAGTTACAACTATGCTTTATAATATTTCTGACCCCAAAAACTCTTTGTCCAATGAAGAAAAGACATTTTGTGCAAAAAATAAGATATCTTACGCAAGTGGCTAATGCCTATAAGTGATTCCATTCACATGTACTTTCTATGTTTTATATCCCACATGTATTTATAGAGAGAAAATGATCATACAGTCCAAGGCAGATACGTGAATGTTCTGGTGCTGTCATCTACTTAAGGATATAACTAATATTGAAATTAGAACTCTAATATTTAAGAAGCAAGGAAAATACTAAACAGGAAAAGAAAACCCTTTTGTGGCAGCTAACTTGGGCCTCTGAGTCCTCAAAGGTTTGTCATACCTAAGTGGGCCTGTCACTTGTCTCTCTCAGGACACAGTGGTGGCTCTCCATGCTTTGTCCAAATATGGAATAGCCACCTTTACCAGGACTGGGAAGGCTGCTCAAGTAACCATCCAATCTTCAGGGACATTTTCCGCAAATTTCCAAGTTGACAACAGCAACCGCTTGCTACTACAGCAAATTTCACTGCCAAAGGTGCCTGGAGAATACAGCATGACAGTGACAGGACAAGGGTGTGTTTACCTCCAGGTGAGACTCTTGGGAGATGAGATCAGAAGATCCACAATAACCATTCCCACCCTGGCTGGTGTGGCTCAGTGGATTAAGCACCAATTTGTGAACAGCAGGTCACCAGTTCAACTCCCAGTCAGGGCACATGTCTGGGTTGTGGGCCAGGTCCCCCGTGGGGGTGTGCAAGAGGCAACTAGTTGATGTTTCTCTCACACATCAATGTTTCTCTCGCTCTTTCTCCTGCCCGTCCCCTCTTTCTAAAAATAAATACATGAAATCTTTAAAAACAACAACAAAAAAAAACAGTAACCTTTCTCACTTGGAAGTCCTGATTCAAGACATGACGGAATAAGTCAAAGAGTTGAGGAAGTTGGGAGAATTACTAGGGAAAGGAGAAACACAGGTTTTTGTCTTTAATCTTCTACAGACATCTTTGAAATACAATATTCTCCCAGAAAAAGAAGAATTCCCATTTGCTTTGGAGGTGCAGACTCTGCCCCAAACTTGTGATAAACCCAAAGCCCATTCCAGCTTCCAGATCTCACTGAATGTCAGGTAAGACCTGCTGACTAAATTTACTTAATTCTGAGTATAAAAACCAATCTTCTTACTCAACCTCCTCCTCATTAAGTAAAGCATTGTAACAGCAAATGTTTGCACTACATTTATCAAAAAAGTAATGTGTTCTCATATTGATATAGAATTTGTGTGATGAGGTTTACATTCTATATCCCCTACTTCCAGAATCTATTATTGTCGCACCTTGTTATTTAAAGGTTGTTAATTTCCCTCATTAATAACTAAAGGGAAAACATACCCCTCGCCTCAGACCTGAATTTCTGATTTTATTAATGAAATGATTCACCCTAATTTTATTCTACTATAATGAAATTATATTATTCTTGCCCTATCCAGAACAAAGATGAGGATTTTTTTTACTTTTTTTAAAGTTCTTTATTTATGAATCCTCTTGTGAAAAATCTGTAAAATCATCACCACAGACAAAGTCACCGAAGACTCTTCACCCCTTCTGTTGACCAATCTCCACCTCACTGTTGCCAGCACCAACATTGGCCTTGGCAGTCCCCCTGACTTTCTTCATTCTGTTCTTGCATTTCTTTTTTTATTTTATTTTACTTTTTTAAGATTTTACTTATTATTTCCAGAGAGAGGGGAAGGAAAGGAGGCAGAGAGAGAGAGAGAGACATCAATGTACGGTTGCCTTTCACTTGACTCCAGCTACAAACCTGGCTGGAGACCTGGCTTGCAATCTGGTTATGTACCCTGGCTGGGAATCGAACCAGGGACTTTTGGGTGAGCAGGCCAGTACCAATACACTGAGCCACCAGCAAGGGCTTGTTCTTGCATTTCTTTCTGTTTTCTTGAGTCCTTCTTCTCATATAGGCCATGTCTTTCAAGTCCATGTTTAGGTTCATTTTGCTTTGTGCAATCCAAGGACTCATAAATCATGCCAAAGCCAGTTGCCTTGCCACCACCAAAATGGGTTCTGAGTCCAAACACAAAGATGACCTCTGGTATAATCTTATAGATTTTGGCTAGTTTTTCCCAAATTTTTGTTTAGGTACTGTTGCCATCCCAAGATGAAGGATGTCAATGACCATTTGTTTCTGCTCAAGTCGCATGTTGGTCTGGATAGTTATTGTGCCCTTCATGATGGTGGCTGATCTTCAAACAACTGGGGAGAAAGAGTGAGATGAGGAATTCTTGAAACACATGAACAGAGGAAATCATGACTCTTTACTTAGAACTTCTACTAGCAATAATTAAATCTTAGATTATACAGCAAAAATATCAGCTTAGAAAAAATACATAAATATACAGTATTCAAATAGCTGCAGGGCTTATAAAATGCTTTTAAAGCTCTTCCTGCCATCTTTTCATGCTGCCATAATGGTAAGTATGAATGTCCTAGATGATGCTCTCACAAGTATCAACAATGCTGAAAAGAAAAGTAAATGCCAGGTTCTTATTAGGCCATGCTCCAAAGTCATCATCTGGTTTTGAGCTGTGATAATAAAACATATTTACATTGGTGAATTTGAACTTATTGATGACCACAGAGCTGGAAAAATTGTTGTTAGCCTCACAGGCAGGTTAAACAAATGTAGGTAATCAGCCCCAAATTTGATGTACAACTCAAAGATTTAGAAAAATGGCAGAACAACCTAGTTCTATCCCATCAGTTTGATTTCATTATACTGCAGACTTCAGTGGGCATCATGGACCATGAAGAAGCAATGAAGAAAACACTCAGGCAGGAAACTCCTGGGGTTCTTTTTCTAGGGATGTAATTTATACATGGAAATAAAATGCTTTAGTGGACAAACAAAGAGTATCTGCACCCAAGAATATTATAACTTGGTTGGAGACACTATTCAGGAAAAAAATTATGATAAAGCATATGTAACAAAAAACTGACATAGATTAGAGGTCTCAAGCACAGTTATGCATCCCTTGGAGAGCGTTCTTCAAAAACACATCCTCAAGAGTCCACACAAGTGATATTCTAACTCTTCAGGTCTAGAGTGGTCCTGGTCTCTGTGGCTTTAACAGGCTCCTGGAGATTCTAATGCAGAGCCACTTTTCTGAACCATTTGGGTAGATTCCCATGTGTCTCAGGACTGTCAAGTGCTTACTGTGGAAAAAAATTGTGAAGATGAATAACAAAACCCCAATTCTTATTTTTCCTCTGGATCTTCAGTTACACCGGGAATCGTCCTGCTTCCAACATGGCAATTATTGATGTGAAGATGGTATCTGGCTTCATTCCTCTGAAACCAATGGTGAAAAAAGTAGGTTTATTATGAGCCCAGAATTCCCTATTTTATATAATGTTTTACATATCACCAGGGTAAGACAATATGAGTATTATAATCCTATTAAATCAACCTCTGTAAAAGACTGGTATTTTCTCCAAAATTGAACTATAATTTAGCATGTTCTTACTGGTGCCCACCATGTGCATAACACACTGCTAGAAGCCACACCTATTAGGAAAAAGATGTCAACAGGTTCCTACTTTTATGTAGTTTATAATCTTGGAGATAAAGCATCTATAGATGAGCCAGTGAAAAAAATTATGAAAATGACTGATTGACATAAGCTATAAGTATTACAGAAGTTTGGACAAAATTACAGTGCTTTAATAAGTTAGAGCAAGCAAAAGAAGAAAAAAAACTCCTTTATTAAGGAATAGAATGTGAATTCAACCTTAAAATATAGGGAATTCCCAAATTTAGAACACTTACTTCACTTTTCTTCAAATAAGTCAACTTTACACATAGGCCATGTGTCTTACTAATATTAAACCCGGCAGCCCAATCATCTTATTTTTAATTTTACCACACTATTGTCTTTAGTTACAAAAAAATATTGGAGGAAATGTTGCCTTCAGGTTTTATTTGGTAATAAAAGTTCTTTTTTCTGGGTTTCCCCAGATCTTTCTTCTGTTAATTACTATTCATAATGTCTTAATTTTCTTCAGCTTGAAAACTCTTATTATGTGAGCCGAACAGAAATCAGCAACAACCATGTTTTGATTTACCTGGATAAGGTGAGAGCCCTGTCACTTTAGTTGCAAAAAATATAGATAATTATCCCTCTAAGGGAAGTATCTTGGAAATGAACAAAAGCATTTTGGAGACATTACCTCCATGCTAAATATTTGAGAACTTTAACATTAATTCCAGTAAATGTTCTCCTGTCCTTTATATACATTTCACCTCGGACTATGTAAAGTTGCTTATTATAATATTGGGACATGAATATTTCTAGGATCCTGTAAATAAGAAATTCTACATGAATGTGCTTATAATGTCCTCAGGTTATCTTGAAGACCATGAGTAATGTAAGGAAGTAACAATTGGGATTAGTCTATTATATCAATAACATCAACAATATAAAAGTGGAAAATACTGTCAATCTCAACAAGGACTTAGGTCATAAAATAATAAGACCTGTTTACCATTAAATTAATTAATTGTATAGTTATGCATGGTAGCATAATTTATTCATTTATAGATTGCTGAATATATTATAGTTTACAACTTTATAAAATGACTAAATTATAAACTTTATATTCATTTTTGAGTCACTACAACTATTTCTATAATAAAAATAATGAAACTGTGCCAAATCCCTGGAAATTCAAAAAAATGAACATAGCTATTCAACCAATAAAAATCATATATCATTCATCCCCTATAAACAAAGCCATGTACTAGCATTGGTGGGAATATATGCATTGTTTTCATTATTTAGGAAACAACTTGGGAAAGTTTTCTTTGACTCTGGGAGCTTTCTGAACAATGTAAGAACCCTGCTAGTTGATTTTAAAAGGTGCTTTTTTCCAAAAAAAAAAAAAAAAAACATATACTAAAACACATTCAAAGAAGAGAGAAGAAAGCTCATGAAATTCCCTTTTGTATTCTAGGTGACAAGGCAGACTCTAAGCTTGTCTTTCGTTGTTCTACAAGATATCCCAGTAAGAGATCTGAAACCAGCCGTAGTGAAAGTCTATGACTATTATGAGACAGGTGAGCATGAGCAACTTCTACACAGAAATTAAATCCTGATCACATAAATTTAGATTTCAGAAATCTGTAAGGGCAATTTATTACATTAACAGACCTCATCACTTCAAGTCTAATTCTCCTCTCTTTGCTTTCTATACATAAATTGTAGAAATTGCCTATCATATGAATATATCAACTAATACAAAACACCTGTAGGATATTCAGTTCCCTTTTCTTCAGCTAACTCAACTATACAGCAATATTAGACTTAAATAAGTACAACACTGAACTGCTCTTCAAAAGCATAGGGTAAAAGGAAGCTATTTGAAAAGTTAACAATATAAGGCAGCCAGCAATACATCGAATGAATAATGCTGATATTTCTAATGCAACACAATTTTTTCCCTTCCACTAATCTGTATCCCATAACTGTTTGCTATCCCTCTCACTTTACCCAATGACTTTGTTTTTACTCAGATGAGTTTGCAATTGCTGAATACAATGCTCCTTGCCATAAAGGTAAGCAATTCACACTCCTTCCAAATGCAGTCAGAACACCTTTGCCTTGTCCTTCAAACTTCCTCCATAAAATTCTTACCCAACATTCTCCATAGACATGATATTACTCAGAGTGAAACTTATTATAGAAAATGCATTTATTTGGAGAGGTCCACTGATGGTCAAACCTCAGACAGTTCATAAGGTTACTTATTTGATCATCATGAGGAACAGATCTTGTTTCCCACTATATTACTTGGTTTCCTTAGGCACTGCACTAGCCAAATTAAGAGAATTGTCACTGCTCTGGAAACCAAAGTCCATCTTAATTTTTTACTCTTTTCACCATCACAGATCAAGGAAATGCTTGAAGACTACATCAATGAAAACTGATTTGCTGGAGTCCCTGTTCCACAAACTCCAAAATGGTTCTTGTATCTCCAAAGCTATAATGAATTAACCTTTTCTTCTAGTCAATCTCTATCACTGTATCCAATCATTCAATAAACATTTATTATATTCCCATGTAAAGTAAACTTCATGAAATAAAATCTTCAAATAGAAATTCATTGGAAACAAGGGCTGAGAGAATTCAGAAAATGTAAACTGTTGCAGTGATGTTGTTCTGAGTAGGCTTCATGTAGGAGTTGTAGGGAAAAGAAGAAAATATTAAATTATGTACTAAAAGAGTGTAAAATATGTTTGATTATGGATATACCCTAGGAAAAAGTCAAAGAGTGGATTTTATAAAAAAATAAATAAAAGACTGACATAACTAGAAAAAACTTTCTACACTTAAGTGAAGTAATAAATACAAAGTTGAATAGAGACAGCATAATTAACTGGGATGTGAGCTGAATTGTGAATTATTGGTCTTCAGTTAGAACCAAAGCTGCCATTGACTAATATACATAATCACTCAGTTAACCTTGGGTTTCATATTCAATAAAGAATAACAGATTGAAAATGTTGAAAGAGTGATACATGTAAAAGAGAGTTTTCTTAGAAAAAAATATGTTGTACTCAAAGCCCAAATAGGAGTATTACACTGGAGCATCATTTTTTCTGGAAATTTCAGCCTGCATCAAAGACTAGATACAAACTCAATGGGGTATTCAGATACAGTAAGTACTGAAATTATCTGTTATATTCTTCTGAATTAGCCGTTTGGGTTTCTTCAGATAGAGTCCCAGAAATGGAATCACTGGGTCATAAGGCAGTTCCATTTTTTTAATTTTTTAAGGTTATTCCACTCCTTACTACTTTTCAGTTTGGCTGCACCAATCTGCATTCCCACCAATATGCACAAGGGTTCACCAACACTTGTTGTTTGTTAATTTATTGATGATAGCCATTCTGACAGATGTGAGGAGATAATTCATTGTGGTTTTAATTTGTATTTCTCTGATGAATAGTGACATTGAGCATCTTTCATATGTCTATTGGCCATCTACACGTCCTCTTTGGGCAAGGGTCTACTCAGGTCCTTTGTTGGGGCAGAGGCTTCAGGAGTTTGTAGAGGACAGATTTCTGGGGAAGTCCTTTTCTCCATTTGGTTTAGTTTAACAGGATCCTGAATGGTATAAGCTAAGAACTCTAAAGGACTTAGAACTTCAAGCCTCCTTAGCTGTCTCTCCAGGTTAAGAAAAAATAAAATATGAAAGCTGCCACTTTTGTGCTAGGTTTTACTCTAAGAGCCTCATGGATATTAATATATCAACCCTATGAATCAAGTAGCATTATAACAAAAAAGGCAACTGAGGCACAGAGTGATGTAACTTGCACAAAGTTACTCAGCTAGTAATGGCAGAACTAAAATTCAATACTAAGAAATCTGCCTTTGAAGTCCACACTCATAACCTTAAACCCTGCTGCCTTTGCAACCCACTTCAGACAAGAAGGCCAGGCCAAGAGTAAACATGTTTCAGAGCCAAATAAACATAATTAGTGTCAATTAAGCATCAATCTGGAGCATGAAATAAGAAAAAAAATGGGGATAAGGCTAAAGGAAACAAACTAAAAAGATGACAATAAATTCTGTTACTTTTGTTCTTTGTTTATGTGGAAATCATGAATGCAAGGGGTTTATTTGTTGCGAATCATTAGGTGTATCTCCTGAACCAAGATTTATTCCCAAAAACATCTATATTACATGATATGATACAAAATTGAATAAAGTGGGATTTCTCTTTTACAGAAACTTCAGAGTTTAAAAAAAAATGCATGGATCATTATAATATTATGTGATAAGTACTACAAATTATTTATTACCATGATGAACTGGAGATATAAAATGACCTCAAGTTTTGAGGTACCACATTAAAAATGGATTTGCCACCACCCCAGTGGCATGAAAATTTTATAATTAAAATTAGGCAGAATTTTAAAGAGTGATTATGTCTTGACAAAAATTTATTTTTTTGAATTTATGTTTATTCTTCCTATTATGTATATGGAGACAAGACAGGGAATGGGATAGTGATGTGAGGCAGTCAATTTACCAACATTTTTATACTTTATTTGTATTTTACTCTGAAATATAATATCACTTGTATTTACTTATATGTGCCTTATCATCAAACTCAACTCTCCCTGCTTTGAGCAAGTTGGTCAGAGGCATCCATTTGCCACAGGGAAGTTGGGTGGTTGTGATAGAAATTCAAAGGGAAAGAAATAAAATACTTGAATCTAGCTTATAAGAATAAATGATTTTTAGCCCTGGCTGGTGACACAGTGGATAAGATGCCGACCTGCAAACACAAAGGTGGCTGGTTCAATTCCCAGCCAGGGCACATGACCAGGTTGCGAGCCAGGTCTCCAGACAGGTCTATAGCTGGAGGCAGGTGGAAGGCAACCATACATGATGTCTCTCTCCCTCTCTGCCTCTGTCCTTCCCCTCTCTCTAAAAATAATAACTAAAATCTTAAAAAATAAATTAAATACATTTTTTTAAATTTTATTGTTGTTGTATTACATCCATCCCCTTTTTACTCTCCTCTGTCCCCTTCCCCACCCACCCACTTCCCAACAAAGTCAATCCCACTTGTTGTCCATGTCCATGGTTCTTCCATACTAGGCTCTTGTCTAAACTGCTCCCATTCTTTGCCTCTTCCTCCCCCCTCCCCCAACCCCTTCCCTCTGCCCACTGAAGGCCTATTCATTGTATTCTTTTTTTTTTTTTTCAGTATTCAAATGAATTTATTTCCACCTTTGTCATAATTATTATGCTACTAATAGTTATTTCTTTTTTTTTCTTTTAATTTTATTGTTGTTGTATTACATCCATCCCTTTTTTTCTCCCCTCTGTCCCCCTCCCCACCCACCCTTTCCCCCCAGAGTCAATCCCACCTGTTGTCCATGTCCATGGTTCCTTTATACTAGGTTCTTGTCTAAGCTCATTGTATTCTTATATCTGGTTCTATTTTGCTTGTTGTTTGTTTGGTTCATTATTGTCCTGTAATGAGTGAGATCATATGGTATTTGTCTTTCACTAACTGTCTTATTTCACTAAGCATCCATGTTGTTGCAAAGGGTAGGAGTTCCTTCTTTCTTTCTGCTGTCTAGTATTCCATTGTGTAAATGTACCAAAGTTTTTCGATCCAATCATCCACTGATGGGCACTTAAGCTATTTCCAGCATTTGGCTATTGTAAATAGTGCCGCTATGAACATAGGTGTACATAGGTTCTTATGAATTGGTGTTTCAGGATTCTTCGGGTATAGTCCTAGTAGTGGAATTGCTGGATCAAAAGGCAGTTCCGCTTTTAGTTTTCTAAGGAAACTCCATACTGTTTTCCATAATGACTGCAACAGCCTATATTCCCACCAACAGTGCACCAGGGTTCCCTTTTGCCTATATCCTCACCAACACTTGTTGTGTGTTGATTAGTTGATGATTGCCATTCTGACAGGTGTGAGGTGATATCTTATTGTGGTTTTAATTTGCATCTCTCTGATGGCTAGGATGTTGAGCATTCTTTCATATGCCTCTGGGCCCTTTGTATGTCTTCCTCAGTGATTTGTCTGTTCAGGTTTTTTGCCCATTTTTCAATTGGGCTATCTATGTCTATCTCCCTGGTATTGAGTTGCATAAGTTCTTTATATATTTTGGAGATCAAACCCTTGTCTGAGGTATCATTGGAAAATATGTCTTCCCATACAGCTGGAACCTTTGAATTTTGCTGGTGTTTTCTTTAGCTGAACAGAAACTTTTCAATTTGCTATAGCCCCATTTGTTGATTTGTTCTTTTATTTCCTTTGCCCTTGGCAAAGTATCAGTAAACATATTTCTGCATAGGATATCAAAAATTTTATTGCCTATATTTTTCTCCAGGACCTTTATGGTAGCACTGCTTATGTTTAAGTCCTTTATCCATCTGGAGTTTATTCTGGTGTATGGTGTAAGTTGATGGTCTAGTTTTATCTTTTTGCATGTTGCTATCCAGTTCTCCCAACACCACTTGTTGAAGAGACTGTTTTTACTCCATTTTATTTTCTTTCCCACTTTGTTGAATATTAATTGACCATAGAGTCCTGGGTTTATTTCTGGGCTCTCTATTCTGTTCCATTGATCGATATGTCTATTCTTATGCCAGTACGAGACCGTTTTGATTACAGTAGCCTTGTAATATAGTTTGATGTCCAGTATTGCGATTCCTCCTACCTTGTTCTTCTTTCTCAAGATTGCTGTGGCTATTCATTTGACTTCATATAAATTTTTGAAGTTTTTTTTCTATTTCTGTGAAGTCTGTCATTGGTATTTTAATTGGGATTGTATTGTATCTATAGATTGCTTTGGGTAGTATGGACATTTTAATGATGTTAATTCTTCCCATCCATGAACATGGTGTATGCTTTCATTTATTTGTATCTTACTTAATTTCTTTCTTCAATGTTCTATAGTTTTCTGAATACAATTCTTTCACTTCCTTGGTTAAGCTTATTCCTAGGTACTTTATTTTTCTTGTTGCTATGGTAAATGGGATTTGTTTTCTCACTTCTATTTCTGATGTTTCATTATTGGTATAGAAAAATGCTTTTAATTTCTGGATATTGGCTTTATATCCAGCTATTTTGCTAAATTTGCTTATTAGGTCAAGTAAGTTTTTGGTGGAGCCTATTGGGTTTTGTATGTACACTATCATATCATTTGCAAATAATGACAGTTTGACTTCCTCCTTTCCAATTTGGATACCTTTAATTCCTTTTTCTTCTCTGATAGCTACAACTAGAACTTCCAAAACAATGTTCTACAGAAATGGAGAAAGTGAACAGCCTTGTCTCATTCCTGATCTTAGGGGGAAAGCTTTTATTTTTTGCCTGTTGAGTATGATGTTGGCTTTAGGTTTCTCATATATGGCCTTTATGATGTTGAGGTATGCTCCTTCTATTCCCATTTTGCTGAGTGTTTTTATCATAAATGGTTGCTGTACTTTATCAAATGCTTTTTTAGCATCTGTTGATATGATCATATGGTTTTTGTCTTTCATTTTGTTGATGTGGAGTATTACATTTATTGATTTATGAATGTTGTACCATCCTTGCATCCCTGGGATGAAACCCAGTTGATCATGGTTTATGATCTTTGTAATGTACTGCTGAATCCAGTTGGCCAATATTTTGTTGAGAATCTTAGCAAATATGTTCATCAGAGATATTGGCCTATGGTTTTCTTTCTTAGTTGTGTCTTAACCTGGTTTTGGGATTAGAATTGTATTGGCCTCATAGAAAGAGTTTGGGAGTTTTCCCTCTTCCTGTATTTTTTGGTATAGGTTGAGAAGGATAGGAATTAAGTTCTTCTTTAAATGTTTGGTAAAATTTACCTGTGTATCCATCTGGTCTGGGGTTCTTGTACTTTGGGAGATTTTGGATTACTTCTTCAATTTCACTAGTGTTATTGGCCTATTCAGACTTTCTGCTTCTTCTGGATTCAGTTTTGGTAGATTATACACTTCCAGAAATGTGTCCATTTCACCCAGGTTGTCATATTTCTTGTCATATAGTTGTTTGCAATAACTTCTTACAATCTTTTGTATTTCTGAAGTATCAGTTGTGATTTCTCCTCTGTCATTTCTGATTCTGTTTATGTGGGTCCTCTCTCTCTTTTTCTTGATGAATCTGGATAAAGGCTTGTCAATTTTGTTTATTTTTTCAAAGAACCAGTTCCTGGACTTGTTGATTCTTTGAATTGTAGTTTGAGTCTCTGGGTTATTTAGTTCTACTCTGATCTTGATGATTTCCTTCCTTCTCCTTGCGGCGGGCTTTGTTTGTTGTTGCTCCTCTAGTTCTTGCAGCTTTATGGTTAGGTTGTTTGTATAAACTTCATGTGACCTTTTTAGGTAGGCCTATATTACTATAAATTTCCCTCTGAGAACCGCCTTTGCTGTGTTCCATAGGTTATGGGCTGTTGTGTATTCATTGTCATTTATTTCCAGAAACTTTTTGATTTCATCTTTGATCTCATTGTTAACCCATTCATTATTTAAAAGCATGTTATTCAGTCTCCATGAGTTAGAGTGTTTTGGTTTTTCCCCTTGAGATTGGTTTCTAGTTTCAAGCCATTGTGATCTGAGAAGATACTTGGTATGATATCAATTTTCCTGTATTTGCAGAGGCTTGTCTTGTGACCTACCATGTGATCTATCTTAGAGAATGTTCCATGTGCATTTGAAAAGAATGTGTATTTTGCTTCTTTGGGGTAAAAAGTTCTGTATATATCAGTTAGGTCCATTTCCTCTAGAGTGTTGTTCAATGTCACAATATCCTTAGTGATTTTTTGTTTGGAAGATCTGTCCATTGTTGACAGTGGGGTATCAAAATCCCCTATTATGAGTGTGTTGCTATCTATATCCTTCTTCAAGCCCTCCAAGATTTTCCTTATATGTTTCAGAGCTCCTATGTTGAGTGCATATATGTTTACCAGAGTTATTTCTTCTTGATGGATTGTTCCCTTAAGTATTATGAAATGTTCTTCTTTATCTCTTTTTATAGCCTTCATTGTAACATCTATTTTGTCTGAAATAAGTATTGCTACTCCAGCCTTTTTTTCATGTCCATTTGCTTGATATATATTTTTCCACCCCTTTACTTTCAATCTGTGTTGATCTTTTGTTCTGAGGTGGGTCTATTGAAGACAACATATATGTGGGTCATGTTTTCTTATCCATTCAGCTACCCTATGTCTTTTGATTGGCGCATTTAATCTGTTTACATTAAGGTTATTATTGATTGATATTTATTGCCATTTTCCCACTTTGTACCTCTCTGTTCCTTCCCTTTTTTTTTTTTAAGCTCATCCTTTAGCATTTCTTGCAATACTCGTTTGATAGAGATGTATTCTTTTAGTCTTCTTTTGTCTGGGAAACTCCTTATTTCTCCTTCCATTTTGAATGAGAGCCTTGCTGGGTAGAGTATTCTTGGTTGCAGGCCTTTGTTTCCCATTACTTGGAATATTTTTTACCATTCCCTTCTGGCTTGTATTGTTTCTGTTGAATAATCATTTGATAGCCTTATCGGAGCCTCCTTATGTTATTTGCTGTTTCTCTCTTGATGCTTTTAGGATTCTCTCTTTGTCTTTGAAATTTGCCATTTTAATTATAATGTGTCTTGGAGTTGGTCTGTTTGGGTTGATCTTCATGGGGACCCTCTGAATTTGAGTAACATTTTCACTTATCATGTTAGGGAAATTTTCTATCATTACTTTTTTTAACAGGTTTTCCGTTCCCTGTTTCTCTTCTCCTTCTGATATCCCTATGATACGGATGTTATGTTTCATGTTGCCCTGCAGCTCTCTTAAAACCTCTTCATTCTTGTTCAGCCTTTTTTCATTCTCTTGTACTGTCTTGGAATATTTTTCTACATTGTCCTCCAACTTGCTGATCCAGTCCTGTGCTTCCTCTAGCCTACTATTGATTCCTTCTACTATATTCTTCAATTCAGAAATTGTATTCTTCATTTCCTCCTGGCTCTTACTGATAGTTTCTAAGTCCTCTTTGATGCTGGTGTAGCTCTCAGTAAGTTCCTTGTAACTTCCCTGGAGTTCTTTGTAGCTCCCCTGGAGTTGTTTATAATTTTCTTTGAGCTGGCTGAGCTCATTGAGCTTCTCTATCATCATTCTTTTGAATTCCATATCTGATAGTTTGTTTGCCTCTGTTTCATTTAGTGATCTTTCTGGGAATTCTTCCTTTCCTTTTGGTGATGGACTGATTCTTTTTACCCCATTTTTTTATTTATCATTGCTTGTTTTTTTCTTGGATTAATCTGCTTTGCTTCCCTGCCTTTGTGGAGCACCCTTCTGTGTTAGGAGATTTGTGGTGTTTAGTGTTGCAGTCTCCTAGATTTTCTCCACTTGTTGCTCTTGGGGTGGCCTTTATGTCTTAACTTGGGCTGTCTGGTTGTATTTTGGATTGGTTATGTATGTTGCTCCTTTCTTTCCAGTTGACTGATTGAGAGACACTCCTTCTATCCTCTCTCATGCACTGTTTCTGAGCTTCTCCTACAACAGAACCACCAGTCCAGGCAAAATAACCAGACTTTTCTCCTTTAATCCCCCTTTCAACTGCCTATGAACGTAACTATATACCCATACCCTCCAAGGTAATCCCCGCTTTTAATCACACCCTCAGCTACAACTGAGCCAGTCTTGATAGGAATGTAAATATGTTAAGACTGTTGTACAGGGGAAAAAATAATTAAGTTGACTAAAGTATAGATAATTTGAAGGTTGCTAAGGAGTAGCAAAGATAGCAGGGATATGAGAGAAAAAACAACAACTTATCTATTCTATAGAAATGAGGAGGGGGAGAATCAGAAAGCCTCAAGTGTGAGTGAACAGTATAAGCCTATATATATATAGTTGCCGTATCTACCTCCCTGTTCACCCTTAATGATCGCTGATTGGTCCAGGTGGAGCCAGGACCTGTGTGCTTTTAGCATTTAAATAAATTTTTTAAAAATGTGTAGTCCCTAGTAGCACATTCACAAAAAAGAAAGAAGGAAGGAAGGAAGGAAGGAAGGAAGGAGGGAAGGGAGGGAGGAAAGAGAGAGAGAGAGAGAGAGAGAGAGAGAGAGAGAGAGAGAAAGGAAGGAAGGAAGGAAGAAAGAAAGAAAGAAAGGGTTTAAGTGGCTGGGGAGGGGGAGGAATACTTAGATTAAGGACTGGGAATGAGTTGTAGCAGGAGAGTGAGTAGACTTTTAAACAAAAGTAGGAGGAAGGTCTTGGGTATTTAGGTGGATTGAGATAGAGGAGGAGTAAAAATATGTAAGTTGGTTGCCCTGGCTGGTAGCACAGTGGATAAGGCGCCGGCCTGCCGAACCCAAAGGTCGCAGATTCAATTCCCCAGTCTGGGCACATAACCAGGTTGCAAACCAGGTCTCCAGTCAGGTCTGTGGCTGGAGGCAGGTGAAAGGCAACCATACATTGAAGTCTCTCTCCCTCTCTGCCTCTCTCCCTTCCCCTCTTTCTAAAAATAATGGAATAAAATTAAATATATATATATATGTAAGTTGGGATACTCTATGGTATAAACAGTATTTACTTAAAATGCACTAATTGTGAGGCTTGGAAGTAACTTTTGAAAAGATATGGTAGGGATTAATAGTTCATGTAGCTCTCGGTGTAACTGAGGTGCTTGAGATTAGGAATAATCCATTTCCTGTTTCTGCTTCTTTCTCTTGGTCAAGTCTCTACAGTCTACAGTCAAGCTGTGTGGTCTTGGAGTGGCAGGGCCTATGGCTGTCACAGTCAGGGCTCATTCTGAGTGTCAGCCCCCAGGTAGGCTGAACCTCCAGGAGCCTAGCTGGGTTTCAGTGCTACTGGTGTTTTGGGGTCTAAGCAGCATTATTTACTTTGAAATTGATTCTAATGTACAGATTGGTTGAGACTGGCTTCGCAAGGGTCTTCAAAGAAACCTGCATATTACCCTATAAATAATAGTAATCCAATGTTTTTTCCCAATGTTATATAAATATTTTAAATTTTTTACTTGATTTTTTAATTAAATATATTAGAATGGCATTGGTTAATAAAATTGTATAGGTTTCAAATGTGTAACACTATGATACATCATCTGTATATTGCATTGTGTGACCACCATCCAGTCAAATGTTTTTCCATCACCATATACTTGACCCTCTTTGCTCTTTACTATCTCCCATCCCCCTTTCCTCTGGTAACCACCATACCATTGTCTGTGTCTTTGAGTTTTTGTTTGTTTGTCTTTCTTGGGTATCTACTAAAATTTTTTGAAAATGTTTATGCACAAATATATATGCACTTCTATGTTCAATGAAGCACTATTCACTGTGGCCAAGATATGGAAATAACCAAAGTATCCTTTGATAGATGATTGGATAAAAAAGATGTGATATATATATACACACACACAATGGAATACCACTTAGCCATAAGAAAAGATAAAATACTGCCATTTGGACAACATGGATGGGTCTTAAACTACTATGCTAAACAAATAAGTCAGAGAAAGTTAAGAACCATAAAATTTCACTCATATTATATATAAAACTGAAAGAAACAAATAACCAATGAGATATTTTAAAAAGAGAATAGTAGAATGATCAAATTTGATTCAGGATAGTAACAAGTAACAGAAAGGGGCTAGAATGGTAGAGACAGGAGATGTTACAATAATCCATATTTCTCCCCCAAAAAAGTCCCTGGTAATGGGCTATGAGTATATTACACCCCTTTTTATTTTTTAAGATTTTATTTATTATTTTCAAAGAGAGGGGAAGGGAGAGAAGCAAAGAGGGAGAGGAATATCAACGTATGGTTGACTTTCACCTGCCTCCAGCTACGAACCTATGTTACACCTCTTAAAACTGTACTAAATCTTACCATTAAGGGAAAGGAAAAATACTTTGTACCAATATGACAAGTTCTAGACTAAACTGAAATTCTACTAAGAAATTTTAAGATATGGGCCTATTGCAGATAGGGTCAGCTTCCTAAGATATTTTTATTCTGGAGTCCTTTAAAAGCCCTAATTGACACTAACTGACAAGCCAGGATCAACATTAATATGTTCCCAGAGTAACTGTACATCTTAGTTTAAACTAGGATGAGAAGTGAGAAATTATTAAAATAAGGTTAGACACAGGCTAGTAACATTTTAAAGGCTAAATACTGATACATAAGAGACACAAATAGCATATTCTGGATTCATATTTAAGATCCTAAGCATTTTGGTGTTATACCATCTTGGATGTTCTGCAATTTTTTTAAATGTGCTTTCCCTACACTTGTCCCTATTTTGATGACTTAGCAGGAGCTCTGAGATGCCCTTTTTCACATGCACAATAATAAAAGATAGCCATAGAGTGACAACAAAAGCTAAAAATATGAGCAGTCACTTTATTAATTTTTTTTCTTTGTAAAAAATAAAATAGGCAAAGGAAAGAGAGAATGAGAGGAATAATATAATCATGGAAACTTAAAATAAAAAGATAACAAAATAAGGTACCTGGTACAAATTGTCCTTACCTGTGAACAGAATCATACTCACAATCTTGGGAATAGTTAGCTGATGTGGGCTGAGTGAAGCTGTTTTGTTGCTTTGTTTTGTTTTGTTTTGTTTTGTTTTGTTTTGTTTTGTTTTAGAATCAGTGTATTCTATAAGGTATAATCTGTTCTTTGTTTTCCCCAAAGTGTGACTCTAAACCACAGCACCGTTGGACTAGAGGAAATTTATCTCAGATATTCTGGGGGTTTTCCTACCTGGTAATCTAAAATAGGATCAAGGTTCTGCATCTCATCCCACTGCCATTATCTGTCTGTAATCCACATGACCCTTTAGATCCACCACTCTGTGGCCTCCTTGTCATTCTTGGTGACAGGAATCTTTGAACAAACACAAATGGGTGGGCCTAGCATCTAACCTTCCAGGTGTTCCATGAGGACCTTCCCTCTAAAGTCCCCAAAGAATCCATCTATATTCTTCTGCCCAGCCTAGAAAAATTATTTTTGTCTTAATAAATGTTTGAATCCTTTAGTCAGTTTAGTCATAAACCTAAGTCTCTTATTTGGCTTTTTCCTTCTCAAATTCTGTTTAGTTCCCTGTTTATTCTTTTACAACCAAAAGCCAGAAGGAAAAAAAAAAGGTCAGTAACCATGCCCCAAATCTCCCTTGGGGTTCAATGTTTTTGTATTGAACCCCATGTCTATTACATGATGTACATAGACAATCATGTAATCTGTGAACAAAGAGAGTTTTATTTCTTTTTTATTAATTTGTATGCCTTGTGTTTTCTTATTTTATTGCATTAGCTAGGACTTTCAAGATGACATTGAATAGGAATGATTATAGAGGATATCTTTGTCTTGTTCCATATTTTAGGAGAAAGCATCTAGTACCTCACCAGTAATATAATGTTAGCTGTAGGGGGGTTTTGTGTGTATTTTGTATTTTGTTTTCTCGATGTTTGGGTTTTGGTGAGGTTTTTTTTGTTTGTTTTGTTTTATTTTGTTTTGGTTTTTTTGGTAGATGTCCTTTACCAAATGGAGGAAGTTCTCCTGTATTTATAGTTGGGTGAGAGTTTTGATCATGATGTTGGAGTTTATTCAAATGCTTTTTCTGCATTTTTGTCATTTATCCTGCCTGGTGTTCTCTGAACTCTCTGAATCTATGGTTCAGTGTCTGTTAATAATGGGAAAATTCTTGGTCATTACTACTTCAAGTACTTCTGCTCTTTTCTGTCTTTCTCCTCCTTCTGGTATTCTCATTACATGTATATTATACCTTTTGTAATTGTCCCATAGTTTTTAGATATTTTGGTGGGTTTTTTCCAGTCTTTCTTCTCTTTCACCTTCAGTTTGGGGAGTGTTCAATGCTTATGACAAATGTTCTGAATATCCTGATACATGCCATTGAACAACTTCAATCTCTTAATGTTTCCGTCATTGAAGTATTTAACAACCATTTGAAATTGAAATTGAAATTCTGATTGTTATTTGAAAGCCTCCATTGACAATGTCTGGTAAGATCCAAAAAGTGTTCGCAGAAAGACCTGTGCCATGGTTGTCAGTTTAGGAAACAATCTGAAAGACAATAGCAAGGCACTGCAAGGATGTGCTCATTGCCAGCAGCCATAGGGGATGTCACAGACCACAATTCTGTGTATAAAAACAGGGAGTCTGAAAGCTATTCAGAAGAATTGTACTCTACATGAAAGTAAGTTGTAGGAATACTGAATACCAGGAGTGTTCAGCATGGGAGGCAGGCACAGAACAGAAAATGTAGCTGACTTTCTAAATATGTCACGGCTATTTAATGAGAGGACAATAAATGTTTAGGTTGAATCATATAAACATATCATTTTTGTAAATCCAAAACAGTCATCTAGTGAAAAGTCTCCTGATTTCCCATCTAATCTTTCCTACGGAACACCAGGGAAAGATCTCCTTACTTGTAGACCCTAAAATGGGAGGCATTTAAACAAACAGAAAAATGGAAAGCATGGCAGTTGTGTGTCAAATGGAGTGGGATAAATTCAATCACATAGCATTCTTTAATGACTGAAATAACCTGGGGACCTAGCACTGTGTCTGTGACTCTGCCATATACTAAAATTATGCATCTGTGATTATGAACCATTCCAAAATGGTAAGATTATCACTTGATTCTACCTTAATTTTTCTCTTTTCTCTCCTACTTTTCAGTTTTCTGAAAACTACTATAGTTTTTCTATAATCAACTGTCACCTTCTATTAAGAATATGATATGCACCCTGGCTGGTAGCACAGTGGGTAAGGCGCCGGCCTGCAAACCCAAACATTGCAGGTTCGATTCCCCAGCCAGGGCACATAACAAGGTTGCAAATCAGGTCTCCAGTCAGGTCTGTGGCTGGAAGCAGATGAAAAGCAACCATACATTGATATCTCTCTCCATCTCTGCCTCTCTCCCTTCCCCTCTTTCTAAAAATAATGAAATAAAATTTAAAAAAAAAAGAATATGATATGTTTCTGTTTTATCTTCTTGTGTTCTTTTCTTCATTAATGAGGCTCCTACTACAGATTATTTCCACTTTCCTTGCTATAGAAAGTTACAGGTTTTTCTTTCTTTCTTTCTTTCTTTCTTTCCCACTCACTATTATTCTAGGACTAATACTCATAACTGGCAGTGACTTGAATGGAGCGTCTAGACAATCTTGCTACTCAAATGATCATGGCTCTCTATCTTGAAAATGAATAATGACAAAAGGGATGACAAACCATAAATGAATTATTTGTATCTGAAGTAAAAATAATGCAAGAATTTTTCTAGATTCAAGATACAAAGAAAATGTTTTCCTCTAGTGGTTGAAGAGAGGATAGTCTAAAATCTTTTAATTTTAAGTTTTTTTTAATTTTAGTTGGTCATTTTTAATATGGCACAGTGAATAAGGAGCTGGCCTGCTAACCCAAAGGTCACTGGTTCAATTCCCAGCCAGGGCACATAACCAGGTTGCAAGCCAGGTCCCTAGCTGGAGGCAGTTGAAAGGCAACCATATATTGATGTCTCTCTCCCTCTCTCTAAAATTAATTAATTAATTAATTAAAAAGACTGAAGAATATCTTAAACTACAGTACCCACTGAAACAGCCTTGGGCTGACTGTTCAGCAATGGTCATTATCACTGCAGTCATTGGTTTTGACCACCAGAGGGCACTTAAAGCCAGTAATGAGATTACTACGTATCAGTTCTTAAAAGTGATGACTCAGGGAAAGAAGAGGAACAGAAAAAAATTTAGTGTCATAGGAAAAAAAATATTTAATGTTTCAAAAAAGAAACCATAAAATTATACATGTGCAGAAACCAAACAAGACCATTTGGTTAATTCCCCATTTCTGTGTATACAAATTGACACCAGAAAAACTTAATCCAATCTAAATCAACATATCAATCTTGTAACCAATTCGAAATTTCTTCCTACAGTTTTAATTCTGATCCTTGTTCCCACAGACCAGCAGTAGGGAAATGAGGCAGCCCTCCACCCTCAGGAGATAGAGGATTAGGGAAAAAAAGCAAAGTCTTTTTCCATATTGTTATCTGGCTATTATTTTGTGTTAATTTGACTAGGCAACAGTCCCTTTATTCAAATACTAATCTAGATGTTGCTTTAATGGTGTGTGTAGATATGAATAAAATCTATAACCAGTTGACTCTAAGTTAGAAAGATTATCATAGATAAATTGGGTGGGCTGGATTCAGTCAGTTGAAAGGTCATGAGAGCAAAGTTGATGCTTCCCTGATGAAAAAACAACTCACCTGTGGACAGCAACTCTGCTCCTGCTGCTGCTAGGATGCTAGCCTGCCCTTCCTGACAGCCCACACTCTGGGTTTTGGACTTGACCAATGAACTCCACAGTTGCATAAGCCAACTCCTTGCAATATATTTCTTAATGTATATCTCCTACTGATTCTGCTTTCCCTGTTGAACCCTGAATGATACAATACCCAATACTAATTATTGGGGCACACACAGATAGATAGATACAGCCCTGAGAAATTTCTGCACTACATCATTTCCTGATACACTTGATATGCTCTCTGAAAGACCTCTTTACTTTAACTTGCAAATTATAGTGAAATATTCCACATGACTTCTTTCTTCTGGGATCTTGTTGCCTAGAAGGAAGTGTTGTTGGACAAAGCTCTTTGTAGATAACTCAAACCCTATTACCTTCTGCTGCTTCTTGGATCAGAGGAGCTCATACAACTATTCAACAAGGAGTGAAAATGCTGCTAACATTCACTGCAGCTACCCCTCCTTGCTCCGTCATTAGGGACAATTTCTACTAGCTTCCCCACTGTTAGACCTCCCTAAGCAACATTCAGCAAAAAAGCTTTATGCAGTCCACAATAGGAGATTTAGGTCAAGTTCTTCTAAGCACCCTCTTGTTTCCAGTCAGCCTCAGATCTACAAGTTTCCGGGGCTGAGCAACACAGAGCCAGGAAGTGAGGCTGTGCCCACCTCCAACAAGCACTGCTCAAGGTCTCCCAGGTGTCCTCTGGCTTCATCTCTCACTTGGCTTGATGGGAAGGGGGAGGTAGGGGAGCGATTGCAGAATACTCTAGCCAGCTATTTCTTCACAAATTTCTTCACAGAATTTGTCTCTGTAATCAGTCTTTACTTTGTCCTTAGATGGGCTCTTGGTAATTGTCCCTAAATCCACTTGGAAAGGCCTTAGGTTTCAGCCAAAATTTTGAGGCCACAGAAATAAAGTCTGACTCATACCCTCTTACTATTATCACTGGATAAGGTTTTGCATTTTCACAAAGTTGGTTATTCACATGTAAGCGCCTATCCAGAATTATGTATCTTTAAAGAGCATCCCCAGCTGTTTTAGTCTCCCAACAATGTTTTGCACTGTGGCTCTGTTTCCAAATCTAGGGATATTTGAGGAGTCACAAGTCTCATTGAATGTCTGTAGTGCTGTACATGGTTCCTAAATCCTCCTAGATGAGCCTTCATAAATGTAATCACAGTGCCATTTCAATGTTTCACTAGCAGATGCACCAATTTTTCATCCTTCTTCCCACAACAAGGCCAATTCTAGTTAGTTAATGATGCTTCTATGATGATGCCTCTCACTAGTTATCAATTGTATTATACCCACTCTCTTAGGTAATTTTCTTTAGAATGGAGAATGAAGAACCTGAAGTGATCTAAAACTCAGAATTCATAAAAGACAATGAATTTTATATGTAAAATCCAAAATTTCTAAGTAGGAAAAAAATCATACATAAGTACAGGTTAGAGAAAAGTGACAAACTAAGACAATGTATTTTCAGTTTGTATCACGCTCAAATGACTAATTTATTTAATACAGAAAGAACTTATTTTTACAAATTGTTAAGGAAAAGACCAATTACCTTTTTTTTTTTTTTTTTTTTTTTTAAGTTAAAGGCTATGAACTATCAGTTCACAGGAAAGGAAATACAAATTGCTCTTAAGCATGTGAAAAAATGTTCGCTGTAATTCTTAGTAAGAAAAATACAAATTAAAATCACAATGAGGAAACCATTTTTACCTCTCTAAATAACAGATATCAAAATAATGAAGAACTGCATTGGTGAAGATGTAGAGAAAATGAAAAATCAGACATTGTTGGTGGGAGTGTAAATCTGTAGATTTATGTAAAGGAAATTAACGTCTACAAATATTCAAAAAGCACAAAATTATGTCTGTCAAAATGTACGAGTAATATTGCAGCATTGTTTGTAAACACAAAAAAGACAAAGTGATCTAAACTTCCATTAACTAGAGACTAGCTAAATAAATCCTACATCCACAAAATAGGATTCTGTTCAGTGAGTAAAAAGAATGAGGCAGTTCTAATGAGTATAAACAGGAAGATTCATGACGCATTGTTAACTGAGGGGAAAAGGTCAAGTTCGGAACAGTGTAAACTTGAGTTATGTATGTGTGCATGGGAATGTGTGTGTGCTCCTGTACCTATATGTTTGTGTATGAACAGATTGTATCTGGAAAACACACACACACACACACACACACACACACAAAGGCAACAGTGTTTTCCCCAGGGACTATAACAGGGTGAGCTGCCATTCAGAGGACGGAGCAGAGACTCTGCTTTCACTGATATTTCCCTTTGCAACTTTTGAATTTTATACTGTGAGTATGCACATGTTCTAAACATAGCAAATAATAATTTTAAGGAAACGCATGAAGAAGAGAATCACAGACTGTGACAAAAGTGTCCAAGGAACAAACAGGTATAGATGTCACAGAGAGTAAGAAGGTTGGCTGCATTTCATGGAATGGTCATATAGTATGGCTAAACTTAGGCTCAGAGAAGTTAGCATTTTGCCTGAAGTCATACAGCAATAATTAGAAAAAGGATTTGAACATAGATTGGTTTTATTGGCTCTAGAACTGATCCTGCCACTGTCTCCACTACTCTCAAGTGGGGACAAATTATTTCATAAGAAAAACATATATCATATATGGCCATACAAGGAACTAGTGTTAACTAATTAGTTTCAGGAGTGAATATTCTATTCCTGTCAAAGCAAGCAGCATTTAGATGCCAATAGTTGCAGACAGTTGGTTACAAGTCATGCAGGGTCTTGCAGTCAGGAAAAATTACGCAAAAATCAGGAAGAATTAAGAAAAAAATTACTTCATGCTGGCTTATTAGTTGTAGAAGTATAACCAAGTTCTTTGTGTACAAATCTTTGTGTGCTGGTACAGACATGTCCTTTGAAGTGACTGCTAGAAGTAACTGGTGTCTACGCTAACCAGGCCAAAAACAGTGTCTCTATCTGAGTCAGTTGGAAAGGTTCATGTCCAACTGGGTGTCCGGAGCCACCTCTGGGCCTCCATAGCTTGGCCAGCCTCCCACACCCCGTCAGGAAAGCCTATCCAGTGGGCCCCCTGGAACCCCCGTCACATGGAAAACAGGGCACCCTATACTATTAACCTTTGTGTAGAATATTCTTACATCTCTTTGCCTTAACTACAACCTAGTGTTTTTTTTTTTCATATTGTAGTGGTATCAAGTTCCCCTAATACAACTATTTTTTTTAAGTGACGTCTTCTCAAAGTGCAACTAAATTCCCCTCAAAGTTGGAAGGGAACCGGAAGTGGTGAAAAGAAGAAAATTTGCATTTTTGCTCTTGCATCCTTTTGCTGATTTCAGACCATTAATTTCTTCAGCGTATAAAAATGTCTCCTAAGAGAAAAAGGAAAAGAAGAAGAAAAAGAAGAAGAAGGAGGAGGAGGAGGAGGAGAAGGAGAAGGAGAAGGAGAAGGAGAAGGAGAAGGAGAAGGAGAAGGAGAAGGAGAAGGAGAGGAGAGGAAGAGGAAGAGGAAGAGGAAGGGGAAGAGGAAGAGGAAGAAGAAGAAGAGGAAGAGGAAGAAAAGAAAGAAAGAAAAAGTCTCCTTAGCCCCAGCTGATGTGGCTCAGTGAATTGAGCGCCGGCCTGTGAATCAGGGGGTCGCCAGTTAGGTTCTCGGTGGGCGCATGCCTGGGTTGCACGCCAGGTCTCCAGCCCGGTCTCCAGCTGGAGGTGCAGGAAAGGCAATCATACGCTCTCTCGCTTCCTCCTTCCCTTCCCTTCTCTCTGAAAATAATGAGTAAAATCTTTTTAAAAAAAGTCTTCTTAAATAGATAGTGGCAATGGTTGAAAAACATTATGAGTATAAATCATGCCACTGGAACTATACACCTAAAAGTGGTTAAAATGATACATTTGATGTCAAGTAGTTTAGGCTCCTTTGAGGTCTAGGGCATCTGCCCGCCCCAGACTCCCCTCCTTCATGTCACCATCATCCTCGCACCTCTCCCTTCCCTCACAATGATCCAGGACTCTGATCCAGCACTCAGTTATCTTCTCAGTTCCCCTCAGAACTGCACAAATGAACTCATGATTAAAACTTGAGGCAAAATAATAATAATAATAGAAACTTATTAGAAGAAAATTTTGGAAGATGTTTGTATGATCCCAGGTAGGAGATTCTAGGAGGAAATCAGAAGCCACAATGGGAGGAGGGAAGAATGAGAAATTTGACTTTATTAAAATTTAACATGTACAAATAGAAAAAATCTCCATAACATCTAAAAACAAGTGATAGAAGGAAAATACTTGTGACAATGAGTAATTCAGAAGAAAATACAGCTAACTTGAGAAGATGGTCAAACACACTAGAAGTTAGGAAAACACAAACTATAACTGTAACAAAATAAGCCAAAATTTAAAACATTGAGAACATGTGGAACTGAGAGGAGAGGCAGAGGAGGACCAGTATTCTCCTTCATTGCTGCTGAGGGTAAAATTGCTTCATTCTTCTTGTAAAGTAGTCTCGTAACATTTTTAATTTAGGATACATTTAGGCTCTTGACTCTCACTGTAGTATTTATGTCAGCTCCTATACTACTACTCCCAAATCTTTTTCTCCCCAGCATGTTCCTCATTCAGGGTCCCCCTCTTTTTGGGTTTCTTGTCTGCTTCTGACTACTTCTATTTCCTGACACCTTTTCCCCCCTGAAACCACCCTATTAAATCTCCACCCTTCACCATTCCTATCATTTGACTTCTCTGTTATTACAAGTAGTCCGACACCAGCTGCTGCCAATAATCATGCAACTGTGCAGACTGAAACCACTGAAAACATAAAGCCCTCTTGCCCCATCTGAGCTCTCGGTGCTGCCCAGCAATACTACATCTCTCTTTTCCCTTGTAAAAATTCCAAAATTGTGATTTTCATACATCCCAAACCTATTACTTCCTCCTTCATTCTTAGCCCGTGGCCTTGTCTTTTATTTCACTGAGAAAACAGCACTCACCAGGCAAGAACAGTCTACATTTTCTTCCCAATTACTCTCAAATATACCAAAATCTTTACTCGTCCTCCCCTCTTCCATGGGAAAGGGGCATTCCTTCTACCTCAGGTTTCTTATTCCACATGAGCTTTGGGTATCATATTCACCCACCACCTCAAGGATCTTGGTCTTGCCTGCATTTTTTATCTCTTCAACTGATTTTTTAACCTTATGTTGTAAACACTATATATATATATATATATATATATATATATATATATATATATATACACACACACACACACATATATATATATATACTCTACATAAAACCCTGCACTTAGATATTATCTCTTTCCTTCCTGCTATAACCAAATTCTTAAAAGAGACTTCTAAACTCATTGTTTCCATTTCCTTACTTACTACTTATTTCCCATCCGTCACCATCACACCACCATAAGCTGATGAATAGTGATTGACCTCTATATGGTAAATTTCACTGAAACTGAATAGTCTTCTCTCATTATGTTACTTTACTTCTCTTTATCATTTTATATAGATGAATGCTCCCTTCACCTTGAAAATCAGTCCTTCCTTAGCTTTTATCACATCATTTTCTTACCCTTCCCTGTGTGCTATAACAATTTTCTCCCCCACCATCTCAGTACTAATATAGAAACATAAACTTTATTATCACCATCCAGCAAAGCTATCATTTAGAATGGAAGAGCAAATAAAGTGCTTCCCAGACAAGGTAAAACTAAAGGACTTCATCATCACCAAGCCATTATTATATGAAATGTTAAAGGGATTTATTTAAGAAAAAGATCAAAACTATGAACATTAAAATGACAACAAACTCACAGCTATCAACAACAGAATACAAAAAATAAAAACAAAAGCAAACTAAGCAACCATCCAGAATAGGACCAGAATCATAGGTATGGGGATCATTTGGAGAGTTATCAGCTGGGAGGGGGAAGGGGGAGAAATGGGAAAATGGTGCAGATATTAAGAAGCATAATTAGTAGGTACAAAATAGAGGAAAGTTAAGAATAATATAGGAAAGAGTGAAGCCAAAGGACTTATGTGCATGACCCATGGACATGAACTAAAGGGGGTGGGATTGCTGGAGGGAAGGAAGTATCAGCTGGAGAGGAGCAAATGGAAAAGAAATTGGGACAACTCTAACAGCATAATCAATAAAATATATTTTGAAAAATAAATGTGTTATTCCAATTACTGCATGTCCTAAGTAAGGCTAATGTTAATGTTCACCAGAAAGATCAACTGAAGAGTTCAAGGACTGATAAAAAGTTTAGTATTCAGTTTAACCAAACTTTCTGGCACTATGCAAAAGTAAATGAATTAAGTCAATGATTGATCCAAGACCCTAATAAATAAATCTAAAAAATAAAAAAATGACAGGTAGCCCTGGCTGGTGTGGCTCAGTGGATTGGTGCCGCCTACAAACCAAAGGTCACCGGTTCAATTCCCCAGCCAGGGCACATAACCAGGTGGCAAACGAGGTCTCCAGCCAGGTCCTTAGCTGGAGGCAGGTGAAAGGCAACCAACCATACGTTGACACTTCTCTCCCTTTCTTCCTCCCTCCCTGCCCTTCTCTCTGAAAATAATAAATAAAATCTTTTAAAATGACTGGGGAAAAAGCTGTGTCCAATGTAATGTCCTTTAAGAGGACAAAGCAATGAAGAACTTGACTTATTTCTGATGACAGGCAGTGAAAACCCTTGCAAGAGGACTAAGCCTAGACACAGGAAAGAGCTGCATATATACTGTCTGCTCAGATGAGAACTTAGGAGGCTACTGTATGCCTTTATTTCTCTTTGAATGAGTAAATAAAATTGTGTACCCTGTAGCATCCAAACCATGATCCATGTGGAATTACTATCATTACATCCTTAACCAGATGAGAGTCACTAGCATCGCATCCATAATCAAGAAATACCCCTTGGTCCCAGCACCAAAGATAAGGGGTCATAAGGAAATGGGAATGGGCTTCTACTACTTCCTTCTATGAACATTATATCTGGTTTAAACTGACCCTTTGCTCCAGGTTGCAGCCAGGTCTCCAGCCAGGTCTGTAGCTGGAGGCAGGTGAAAGGCAACCACACATGGATGCTTCTCTCCCTCTCTGCCTCTCTCCCTCCCCCTCTCTCTAAAAATAATAAAAATAAAATATAAAGAAAAGAAAATAAACTGACCCTTTGCCTTAGTAGTCAGCTATTGAGTGTTCATATGGGTGGGCTTAGGGAAGACTAAGATATGCAGTGGAACCTTGGTTCTCCAACTCAATTTGCTCCAGAAGGCTGTTCAAGAAACAATTTGTTTGAAAACCAAATCTCTTCTATTTGTCATCTGAGATGACACATGACTGATCCCATAGCTATCAGCATGGCATAAAAGGGTGTCAGGACAAGACCAAAGTTTTGTGCAACAACTGAGACATTTTTACCAAGAACAACTGGCCAAGAATAGAATTGTCTGGGATGGGAGAAGTTCAAGAACCGAGGTATGATGATGCTGTGTTTAATTCATGTGCTAACAGAACTAGAATTAGAATTTTTAATTTTTGTTATCATCATCCAAGAACATGCTTTTTATTGATTTTAGAGACAGAGCAAGGGGGAGAGGGAGAGAGAGAGAAAGAGAAATATCAACTGGTTGCCTCCCATATGTGCAGGACCAGGAATCAAATCCACAACCTGTTGGTGTACAGGACCATGCTCCAACCAACTGAGCCACCTGGCCAGAGCAGATAAGAATTTTTTAATTCTTCTTTCTTTAATTAATTTCTTTATTTATTTAATATTCACTTATATAAGCACGATTGTAGGTGTTTGGGATTATGGCGAATAAGATAGAGTCCATGTCCTAAAAAATCTATAAAGAGAAAGACAAGTAAACTGATCACGATACCGTGTAATCAGCAGTACAGAATTGTGGTCTCCTTCCTTACTTCTATATATTTAAACAGCACCTTCTCTCCTTACCTATGTCTAAACACTACTCAGAAAAAAATAATAAAGTTTTTTCCTCAATTTTGAGGCAGTTGTGCCTAAATTAATTTGAGGATCAACCACCTAAACTGCTTCTGGAAACTTTCTTCTATAAAAAGTTTATCTGATTGACTACTATGGCAAATTAACATACAAATCACACATTTACAACATGGAAAAGATAGAGTCATATAGTCACACATCGGTTTAAGCATACTCAGCATAACTAAATTCAGTCTAGGCCAAATCTTTAAGTTTGAAGAAAGCCCCACCCTGCTCTCATTCCCTCTCTCACCAGTAGCATTATTCTTTAGAATAAAGCTTTATCTGAAAAAGGCTGCTCTTGGGATAAAAATATGTTACCAGAGAGCAGTAACATGTCAACCCATTAGCATACATAAACACTCCCTAGAACATTAACAACAGTACATATTTACACAGATCTCAATCAGATCAGCTCAGAATATAATGCAGAAAAGGTAAATTTTTGACAAAAGGGTGGAGGTAGAGATGAAGAAGGCAGCATTAATTACGAGAGTAAGAAACATTAAAAAACAAACTACATATTTGTTAATTATCTAAATGCTCTCAAAGGGCATACAGCAATAAACCATTAATCCCAGAAAGCTGCATTAATCTTAAACCTACTGGCATATCCTAGAAAGTTCAGCATTCACTAAGTATATACTCATAGCTATTAAGTGTCCCAGAGGTGGCTCCCTCTTTTTAGGGAACCATGTGACAGATCTGACAATCCATCAAAGTCTATTCTTCTTACAGACCCAAGGTAAATTAACTTCACAGCTAGAGGCCTGGAGGCCATCCTTGTTGAAGACACCACACTTCTGTACCAAGCTGTTCAAAATAATCCTATAAGAAATCAGAAAAATCAATCAAGATGACATACAAGGTAAAGGAGTTATAAGGCAAGAAAGAATAAAAAAATAAGCAAATTCTTTCCTCCTGTTCAGGCCCCATTTCTCTTAGCAACCAAAGCAGAGCAGAACAAAAAGTACTCATTAGCCTCTCTTTAAAATGTCATCTTTTTTTTTTTCCTTATCCACTGTTCATTTCCCTCCCTTTTCCCTATTTCCTTTCCTCACCCTTTCCTCTCTTTTCGATGTACCATTTTTTATCTAGTTCACAAAAATCAATCTCTTCTCTTCACCTCTCCCTCTCTCTCTCTCTCTGTCTTCTTTGAAGTCCCTTACCTTGAGATATTTAGGAATGATCCATCTTCCCACCTCCAACCAGAATTGTTCCTCAGACCAATCCAGTAAAAGTCATTACTGAAGAAACTTTTGAGCACATTCTAAGAGAGAGATTGAAGATAATGCAAAAAGTAAGAAAGATGCAAAAAACAAAGAAGGGACCCAGTGTCATGGTCATTTACTCCTTACACCCTCTCTATCATCATTAGATGACACACAAACTGAATGTGTGTGTCCCCCAAAAATTTTATATATTCAAGCTCCAGCCTCCAATTTGATAGTATTTGGAGCTGGGGCCTTTAGGAGATAATTAAGTCTAGATGAGGTCATTAGGGTGGGGCCCTCACTAAAGACGGAATTAGTGTCTTCATAAGAAGAGGCCAGAGCTCAATCTTCCTCTACCATGTGAGGGAAAAATAAGAAGGTGGTTGCCTACAAGCCATTAATAAGATTCTCTCACCAGGAACTGACTCTTCCAACACCTTGATCTTAAACTCACCCACTTGGAGAACTGTGAGACATAAATGTCTGTGGTTTAAGCAACTCACAAATAAACTGTTCTCTCTTCTAAACTAATTCTAGAGATTTGTTGCTTGCATAGTGGAACACTTCCTAAAATTGACCTATATGTCTATCTCATTCTTGTAACATAACAGATAAGATAAATATTACATCTCTACCTTCCATTGCAGCTTCCTCCTTGATTGAATGGAGCACCCGATAGGTATTCCGATAACTTTGAAAGAAAAAATACTAAATACTGCTGTGGAAACAGTCACCTTTTTCATTATCACTTAATACATAAATTATTATTAAGCCTATAGCAAGCAGTATGCTTTTTCTTTTCCTAATAAACTCCCATTTTCTAAGTCCTTATCAATTTACAAAAGGAAAAAGAAACAGATCTTAAGGAAACAAGCTTAAGATAAAGTTAAGTTGGCTTTATGCAACCCAGACTACTTACTAGGACAGAGAAAAGATTCTTTTCTTTATAGAGTCTGACATTGAAATGGAGTTTATATCATACTCATCTTTATAGCCTCTATAAAGAAAAAAGATAAAGAATAAATCCTGGAAGATCAATTTTGTTGTAGGATTTGGTGTTAGTGTAATGAATATATTTTGCAACAAATGACCTCCTTGGATTTTGTTAGAGTTTTGCTGTGATGTTTAATTTTCAATGTGATGGTAATGTAACAAGTATTGTGTTTGTTCATGTGTAAAAAGCTAACACTGTAAATCTGAAGACAAAAAAAGTAATGGAAAACCATGGCATGTAAAATAAGAAGCTCAGCATTTGTGTATGTTTTCAAGTATGAATGAATATTCAAAGTCATTCATATGTGCCTTAACAAATAGCAGAATCTTCTGCTATTATATTTATATAATATAATATATATTATATATATGTTGTGGGCAACTATAAATGTATGCAGTAGCATTCATGGGCATTGATAACTGATGTCTCTGTGTGTCCAGCAAATACTGTATGTATAATTAGATGATTGCCTGACTTTCTCTTTTTGTCTTACTCTAATTCCCTGAAGTCAGTGCATATCCCTTGTGAAAGACAATGGAAAACTAATAAGAAACCATTTAAATTGTTTCCTGTCCCTCTTATTTCCCAGCAAGCTTATTTTTTAGTGTTTTCATTCAGTTACTCAGTTGGTTTAGTTTTCACTGAGTTGTAGAGTTTGATCTGATAGATGTTAAAGAAAAAGGCCATAATTTTTGTTTTCATGATCATTTCCTGACTGATCATTTGCCTCAAACCTCCTTCCTGTACCAGTGCTTTAAGATAATCTGCCATTTCATCAGGCAGAATGGTCATTACACAGAACGTCATATTCTCAAATTTAATAAATTTGATTTGATTCTTCTCCTCCCTCTGTTCACTTCTCTCCTTTGGAGGAACAGAAGCTCAGAAAAGACAGTGAGCTATGTTGTTTCACAGTAATTCGGTGGTAGGACTTGGACCAGAAACCAAGGCCCCAGCATCTCTCTGTATCTCATCTCTCTCTTTAAACTGCACTTTCACTAAAAAAAAATTGAGAGACTCCTAGGATATGCCAAGAATCACACACATCAGCCAGCTAAGACACTGCACATTCTCTTTGATAAAACAAGCCAAGATGACAACTTAAGCTTCTATTATAACATTAAATCCCAATATTAGTTGCTTCCTTGGGGGTTTTATTGCTACAGAACAGAATGATGTATGGACGCAAATGTTTATTAAAGCTAATACATTTTGTTTCTCATCATACCCAGGATACCAGGCTAAAAGAGGGAGATTCAAGATGGCAGAGTATTCCTGGATTTTCTTCAGGCCAGTTGGAAAATCTCCTCTGGAGGATTTTTAAAAATCAAAGAAAATTACTTTCTTTTTTTTAAGTTTCAGGAAAAAGTATTTTTAAAGTTCCTCATTTTGCTCCAAATATATACTTTTTGTTCATTTAATCATATTAGTATTTTCTAATCACGGCTTAATTAGTTGAATACCTTTGGGAAAAAATGCTCTTTTTTATCCGGAAGCTACCAAGAAAACAGTAAGATTTCAACCCTCACAATACCACTAGATGTCCCATTGTTATGTCATTTTCATTCCACTCCAGGAAAATGGTTACTAAAAAGTAAGAATGCAGGGGGGAGGCAGAGGTAAGAAAGGGGATCAGTTTAGACAAGAACCTAGTATAAAGGAACCATGGACATGGACAACAGGTGGGATTGACTTTGGGTGAGTGGGGAGGGGGACAGAGGGGAGCAAAAAGGGGATGGATGTAATACAACAATAAAATTAAAAAAAAAAAAAGTAAGAATGCTAAGACAATGCTGTTAACTGTCTTTCTTTACCTACTTGGAAACTTCTGCTAGCATAATTAAATGAGTAAAGATCAGGTTGCAGGACAGGTCTCCAGCCAGGTCTGTAGCTGGAGGCAGATAAAAGGCAACCATACATTAATGTCTCTCTTCCTCTCTGCCTCTCTCCCTTTCCCTCTTTCTACAAATAATAAACAAAATCTTTTTTAAAAAAGTAAAAAAATATTTAAAAATTTTTTAAAAAGAGTTTATCTTCTGCCCTGGATGGTGGCACAGTGGATAAGGTGCCAGCCTGAGAACCCAAAGGTCGCTGGTTCGATTCTCAGCCAGGGCATGCACATAACCAGGTGTCACAAAAGGCATAAAACCTCTTTGCGCTCCCAATAAAGACACTAAAGGAAAATGTCTTAGCCTGGTCTGTTATGGCAAATTACCATAGATTGGGTGACTGAAGCAATGGACTTTATTTCTCAGTCTGGAGACTGAGAAGTCCAAGATCAAGGTGCTGGTAGATGTGATGTCTGGTGGGAACCTGCTTTCTGGTTTGCACATGGCTGTCTTCTCATTATATCCCCACATGGTAGAGAACAGAGAGAAAGGCAAACTCTCTCATTTCTCTTCCTTTAAAGAGCACTAACTCCATCATGAGGGCCCCACTCTCATGAACTAATTACCTCCCAGGGACCCATCTCCAAATACTAACACATTGGGGATTATGGATTCAATATGTAAATTTTTGAAGTTCACAAGTGGGCAGGTCATAACAGAAATACAACAAAATATTTTGTGTTATTTGCCATTTTCCCAATAACCTCTATTTTCTCGTCACTGGATTTCAGTCCTAGCTTCCATGAAGACATAAAGTTGAAACAGAAAAATCAGCACAACTTGTGTACTAGAACCTCCTTCCCAAATAATCCACTCCATATGATAGCTTTATTTCCTCAGAGTAAAGTACTCTGAAAACAAGTATGTCTGACAGTATTATGTGTGGTACTTTAAGGTTTACAACATCCCTATTGCTAATTTCACTCAACATGTTGAATATGCAGTATGGCATCTAGGAAAACAAAACAAAAACAATATATTAGTGTTTACCACTAACTCTGTCCCTGCTATCTGAAGACGAACAAATTGCTTAACTTAGCAGAGCCTTTATTTCCTTAGGAAGATTTATTTAGCTTAGAGATTTAATAGGATTGTTTCCAATTATAAAAATTTTGATGACCCTGGAAGGTAGGCAAATAATATCATCCTCATCATTATAGATGAGGAAGCGGTTTCTCAAGAATGAAAGAACTTATTATCCAAGGCTCCTTATTGGATAAGTAACTAAGTTTTCCCTCCCAGTGTTAAATTTTTGCATTATACAAGGTTCTCCCCTTCTACTAATAAGTAAAATCACACTGTGCTTCTGATTAATGCTTTCCAATAATTTTCTTTTCACGTAGAATAAAATCTAAAATCCTTACTATGTATTACAAAATTTTACATAACCTAGCCCCTTCCAACAATTTATTCACTTACTAGTTTTCAGTCACATGAGCCTTCTTCTTGTTATCTTAACATGCCAAGGTCATTTTTACTTTAGAGTCTTTACCTGGCTTTTCCCCTCTGCCTGAAATACCTTTCCTCTAGTTTTTCATAGGTCTGTTCTTCAGATCTACGTGTCAGCTCAAAAGTTATCTCCTTAGAGAGGCCTTCTTTAACTGGCCAATCTAGAACAGTACCTACATTCACTACTTTAGCATACTGCTTTATTTTCTTGAAAGCACACACCAATGTATTTATTTGTTTACTAGTTTCTTGTCTGTCTTTCCTCTGACTAAAAATAAGCAACATAATAGCAACAACTTTTGGTTATTACTATATTGACAGCACCTAGAAAAATACATGAAATTATGTCCAATAATATTTCTAGAATTCAAGAATATGAAGTCTAGTCTTCTGCCTCAAGAGATTAAAACTTTTTGAACATAAGCATTCTGCATTTTTTAACTTTACCTCTGTTGAGTCCTTAATTGTGTATGTTGGGAATAGGGGAGTAAACTGAAGAATAAAGGATGGATAAAAGAGATAAAATAATATCTTAATTTTTAGAATAGCTTGAAACTATTTATGAATTCTAACAAACTTGTTTAAAAGGACTATTTAAATTAGGGGAAAATGAGTTTTTCCTCATTTCTCCAATGGAATTAAAAACAAAAAACAGTGCAATTCTTTCTTCTTCTTTTCTCCATAAAAGAAATAGCATCTATAATAATAAAGCACAGAAATGAATAGAGACTTGCTCAAAAACTTCATTTAGTATCTGAAGGGTTGGGCTTAGATAAGCCACTTACCTATTCTAATCCTACACTCACTGCTCAAGAGCTATACAAAATCTCAAGTCACTGCTTTTCACTGGTGAGGGTGGACAGTAAAATCTTATCGCTTTCATCTGAACACTTTCCCACTCGAAGAAGCCTTTAAAACCAGAGTGCAATTCTTGTATTTTATGTACTCATGGATAATGTGTGTGTGTGTGTGTGTGTGTGTGTGTGTGTGTAGAAGCAGGATGTTAACTTAGAACTCTTGGCCTCTAGAGAGGGTGTGAACTTAGGTGTTATGTGACTTCAGAGTTTGTAATGTTTGGTTATATTGTAGAAGCAAAAAAAAAAAGCAAAACCAAAATGCAAGATGAAAACAGAACAAACATAAAATTAGGTACATTTTTCTTTCTTTCTTCCTTTTGTTCTTAGGTCAATATTTATACCTTACACATACACAAATACTTTTGCAGGTAATATTTTAAAATTATAATTAAAGCATTTTAATGTAAAGAATGTATTCTTTAAACATGCTTATAGTTAAATATGCTTATAGTTACATAAAACTTGGAAATAAAATTTTGTCTTAGAATATGAAAATAGACAAAAATAAAATAATACAGAATTTTAAAAATAAGTACCTAGAAAATTTTATTGTTTAAAAAAGACTGAAATAATGCTATGTGATTAAAAAAAAAAGAAAGAAAGAAAAGAAAAGCAGAACATAAATACAGGGTTTCCAAAAAGCCTAGAAACACAGGATAAATGTATTTTTAAACAGTATGACTCTTATATTTTCAAATAATAGCATTAATATGCTTTTCTCCAATATCCAGACCCTTTTCAGGTAAACTAGTTAAAGCAATTAATGTAGTTAGGAATTTGGAAATAGTACAACACAGAGCACCCATAAAGTCAAAAATCAATTTAATCTATTGCTTTTAATGTAGGGTTATTTCAGCTGAAAATGTGTCCGGAGGTTGATTTGAAACACATTGAGCATATTCCTTGTAAATGTAACTAACATATTACTTTATTTTTTGTAATGCTTTAGTTATTTTTAGAGAGAAAGGAAGGGAGGGAAGAAGAGAAGAGAAACATCAATGTGTGGTTGCCTCTCACATGCCCCAACTAGGGACACCTGGCCTCCAACCCAGGCCTGTTCCCTGACTGGGAATCAAACAGTTTTGGTTCTCAGGCCAGAGCTCAATCCACTGAGTCACACCAGCCAGGGCTAACATACTATTTTAAAATAAGTTTTTCCTGTTTTCAGATCTTTTAGGTATTGTTTAGTAAGTAAATATTGATTACATCAAAATATGTAGAACATTATGCTAAGTGAAATAAGCCAGTCAGAGAAAAACAAATAACATGATTTCATTCATATGTGCAATCCAATGAACAAATCAAACAAGCAAAATAGAGACAGACTCACAAATGGAGAGCAGGACAACACCTAAGGAGGGATGTTGGGAGGGACTGAGTGAAAAAGGAAAAAGGATTCATAGATGTGGACAGCAGAGTGGTGCTTGCTTGGGGACAGGAATATAAGGGGACTAAATAGTAATGAAAAAATACAATAACAATTCTTTTAATATTCAGATACATTAAAGGATTTCCAAAAATTGACAGGCTATAAATTACAAGAGTTTCATATTGATAAGAATTTTCCTTATACTTTTGTGTATGTGCACAATACTTAACTAAGCCTGGTTCTATAAATAAGAGCACGTCAAAAGATAGTAAAAAAGACAAAAAAAAACTGTTCATCAACAGACAAATGAATAAATAAAATGTGATGTATTCATATAACAGAATATTATGCAGCTATACAAATAAAATTCTGATTCTATTATTAATCCAGGGTACAGCATGGATTCACCTAGAAATAATCCAGAAATAAATGGACATAGTAGGCAAACTCAAAGACATGAAAAGTAGAAAGGTGGTCACTGTGGGCTAGGGGTTATTTTTTAATGGGTACCAAGTTTCTGTTTGGGATGATGATATTTTGAAGATAAACAGTGACAGTGGTAATGGTTGCACAACAAAGTGAATGTACTTAATTGTACACTTGAAAATGGCTAAAGGCTACATTTTATAGTATGCATATTTTACTGCATTTTTTAAGTCTAAAAAAAAGGTAGTGAGAGAGATATCCTAATCTACCTACCACACCTACACTTGCTGTAAAGTTCATACTGGTTTTCTTGATCTGTTCGTAAAGACAGGAAGATAAAGACACACAAATTGCTAGACTATGAAGATCCCCATAGTGAAGCAATTCTTCTATGACCTGCTCTGTGTTTCCAACCATTTCTTTCAATCTTCTGACGTACCATTTCAGATTTCCTCATAAGGAAAATACTCAAACAAGTCACTATTTACTTTGTGATACATATTTTACCAAAAATTCATGTCTTAAGAGACAGAAGAGAAAAATGAAGGTTATTCTGACTCTTGAGTGTATTTTGAGTGGCAAGAAGAATTAGGGAAAGTGGGAAAGCAGTACTATAATTAATTCCTACTATGTTAAAGAAATTTCCATATAGATTTTCTCACTTAATATTTATAACAATTCCTGAATTTTTTCTTTATTTGGTACATGAGGAAATTGAAAGTCAAAGAGATTTAGAAAACTGCTGAAGTTCACACAGTAAGTAATGTAGTAAAAACAGATACATGACTGTCTGGAAGAAACTAAGCTTTTTCCATTACCCAATTTTACTTTAAAATATGAAGGAGCCCTGGCTGGTGGCACAGTGGATAAGGTGCCAGCCTGCGAACCCAAAGGTTGCTGGTTCGATTCCCCGCCAGGGCAACACAACCAGGTTGCAAGCCAGGTCTCCAGCCCAATCCATAGCTGGAGGCAGGTGAAAGGCAACCATACATTGATGTCTGTCTCCCTCTCTACCTCTCTCCCTTCCCTTCTCTCTGAAAATAATAAATAAAAAATCTTTAAAAAAAAAGATTAAAATATATATATATATGAAGGAAAGTGACCAATTTACCACAGCGTTTGTAGTGCCATCTCCAAAGAAGGAATACTTGCATACAACCGGATGTAAACCATAAATACAAGAAAAGTCAGTGAGAAGACAAAGACAATCCCAAAGTCATAAATATAGGAAAGAAAGTTGAATAGGTTTTAAAGCAATAAACTCTGATTATATCATCTCAAGCTATGGTAATGAGGAAGATTACTATATTGTAGGGTAGGGAGCATCAGGACAACTTTTTAAAAACAAAACTATTTTCAATAAGAACTCTCTACTAGATGTGGGGTTTTTTGTTTGTTTTTTGGTTTTGTTTTTTTTAGAGGGGAAAGGGAAGGAGAGAGAGAGAAACAGCAATGGGGGAGAGATACATCATTTGGTTGCCTCTTGCATGCCCCCAACTGGGGACCTGGCCCGCAACCCAGGCATGTGCTCTGACTAGGAATCAAACCAGTGACTTTTTGGTTCACAGGCCATCATTCACTCCACTGAGCCACGCCAGCCAGGGCTAGATGTGTTTTGTTTGTTTGTTTGTTTTTTAAGATCTTATTTATTTATTTATTTATTTAGAGAGAGGGGAAGGGAGAGAGGCAGAGAGGGAGACAGACATCAACGTATGGTTGCCTTTCACCTGCCTCCAGCTATAGATCTGGCTGGAGACCCGGCTTGCAACCTGGTTATGTGCCCTGGCTGGGGAATCGAACCAGCGACCTTTGGGTTTGTAGTCCAGCACCTTATCCACTGTGCCACCAGCCAGGGCTTAGAAGTGTATTTTTAAATACTACATCAACAACTCTAAGAAAAAAATGCTAACATCCAATATAAACTGAGCCTTGTGGGCAGAAAATAACAACAAAAATCAAGAATTTAAATATATCTGAAACCGAAAGTTAAATTCAAAAAGCAATAAGAACAATAAAGGCCAGATACCGTATGTCGATAAAACCCTGAGGAAATAACAGAGTAACTCAATTTCAGTGTTGCTTTTAGTTTCTTAAAAATAAAACAAACCCCTGGCTGGTAGCACAGTGGTTAAGGTGCCGGCCTGCGAACCCATAGGTCGCAGGTTTGATTCCCCAGCCAGGGCACATAACCAGGTTGCAAACCAGGTCTCCAGTCAGGTCTGTGGCTGGAGGCAGGTGACAGGCAACCATACATTGATGTCTCTCACCCTCTCTTCCTCTCTCACTTCCCCTCTTTCTAAAAAAATAATGAAATAAAATCTTTATAAATAAATAAATAAATAAATAATAAATAAATAAATAAAACAAACCTTTATCTATTGCATTTTTTCATTACCATTTATCCCCCTTAGACCCTCTTGTACCTCACCTCCACCCAAATCTTAAACTGAAGAGAGAAGAAAGAGATGAGTGAGCATTTGACTATTTTAAAAATATTTAAATCCCAAGGACCATATCATATACATTCCAGATTTCAAATTCAAATAATTTCTAAACGTGTATCGAAAAGATAACAGAAAACAATAGGAAAAGTTAATCTCGTTTTTCAACATGCACAAGATGGACTCTGGAAACTGTCAAATACAATATTTCTGTGATTTTAAAGAGTAGGCTGAAGTGGAATTTAAAATCTGGCTCTGGAAGAAGAAGGTGAAGAAGTTGGAAGAAGAGAAGGACGAGAAGGAGGATGAGAGGGTGAAGAGGATGAGAAGAAGGAAGAGAAGAGCTGGCCTTGCCAGATTTGTAACATTGGATTTGTATTCAATCAGTGAAATGGAGGTGTTGATTCTACTGGAGGATGTGCTGTGAAGATTAATAATAATATACATAAAACACCTGGCACATAGCAGGTGTTCAATATATGGCAGTTTCTATTATCGTTTTTATACTCTGCTACAGCTGGTCATGCTCTATCAGAATTCAGAAGGAAACCGACCAGACACTGGGGAAGTGCAGGAGTACGATCCTTTATTCACGCGCGGTCCCAGAGGAGAAGCTGCTCTCCAAATTCTGGGCCCTGAGCTGAGGCAAAAAGCAACTTTTATAGCTGAAGTTTCACTCCCTAGCCTTGCAAGCGAGGGTACAGAAGCAGAGTAGCAATTAATTTCGGAGCATTTCTTACCACTCAAGCTGGCTACAGCTGGCTCCCATCCAGGATCCAAGGCCTTTAAGGGTACAGTCAAGGCTACCTCCCAAGAGCTAAGGCCGTTAACCCTTTACATCCCCCTTACAGGCCGTTAAGGGGGGCTCCTTTACAGTCAAAAATAGAGCGTAAGTATATGTATCCTGTAGCCGCTAGCACATAGCAACCTCATTCCCAGCAGTATTCTCCACCAGGAGAATGCCAGTTTGAAAACCTTCAGTTTTAATATACCTATATGCTCTTTTGGAAGCTGTTCAGACCTAAGTAGGATACTAGGAATATCAAGTAAACCTTAACATAGTACATAAATCTTGCCTTGAAAACAAAATAATAGCAACACTAGTACGAGAGGGTCACCTAATCAAATGTAAATCAAATTGGTTCTACAGAATCTCACAAAAGCAGAGGCAGAGAAAATGAAAATTAGGCCAGAGAACCAAAGAAATGTCAGAAACTTATCTGTGGTTGCTATTAAATCTACCAGGGATGTTCTACCTTCTGCAGTACTGACTTGAACCAAGGAGCCTTAAGAGAAAATAAACCAGTTTTGGAACTGCAGCCAATCTAACTCTGTTCCACTTAACACAACAGCAGAGGCAAGATCCAGGGAAAGTAAAGAATGCACGGAAATACAAAATTCCTCTCACGGCCATTCCATTCCACTGGGGGACTCCCAGATACTCTGTGCCTTGCCCTTTGAAACCTCTGCATCTCATTATCACATTGCATAATCTACAGTAGGTGCTACACCACAATTCTCTGAGGCAGTTTCTCACATTATGACTCGCTATTCTGTTTATCAGTATTTGCCCAACAAGATTTCAAGCTCATTGCTCACTTCTGCTATTGATTTCAGTCAGCTCAAGTCCTCAGAAGCAGCTTTATCAGAGTGAGAATAAAAGTAACTGAAAAAAAAGCCCAGAAAGCAAGCTTACTGTCACCAGATGCCACAAAATAAAGATTTCATGTGCCTAATGAATAGACCCTCAAATACTTTTTGCAGCAGAGGTTAGGAATGGCATAAAGGAAAATTAAGTCACAGAGGTGGACTGATTTGGAGTTAGATTCTATGCAAAATTTCAGAGGAATAAGTATTTCTTTGATGAAAAACAGGAATGTAGATGCTTTAATCATGTTTAAAATAGGAAGTTACAAAATTCAGGAAGGTATATGTTCTTCCCAAATGCTTTAGAGTCATTATCTCTCTGAATTTCCCCTAGAGAGGTTAATATAACTGAACTTTTAATAAGTTGTTTTCTGTATCTTGATTCTACCCACCTCCCCTGACCCAAAAAAAAGAATACAGAAAGTACCACTAATGCACAAAAATCATGCGTATGGTTTTGCATTAAAAGCCACACTAGAATTTCTGATTTTCTTTGTATGTTATTTACCTGAAGTTGGAATTTGGTTGATTTTTGTACCAGGTTTCCACAGGATGTTAGCTCCTTGTATTACCTTAAGATGCCCTAGGATTAATGAAGAGCTCTCCTCCAGAAGGATCTCAGAGCCCCAGAGGAAGTGAACCCCCATCTGCTTAACGCAGAGAGGAGCTTAAGATCACACACACACACACACACACACACACACACACGATTTCCTTCCTTCTTTCCCAATTTTTTGTAACTGCCTTCTCTTCACACACCCCAACCCATCCTCAATTGTTCCCTAGCCTGTAGTTTACTAGATTGCAATGAATGAAGGAAAAATATTAAAAGAAAGATGTTTAAGCCCTTGCCATAGTCTCTTTGCCCTCATGATATCTCTCTTCTTCTCACTCCCAAGTCTCACAGGTTCTCATATAGGAACCTGCTGCCTTCTTCTTGTTGGACCCATATGTTTCTGGATCTAATGAGTCTTTCAATTAAGCCTGTACTTCAGGTCTAATTTCTCTCTGTAACACATGCATCATCCTTCCACCTCCAACATGCACACATACATGTCTACGCAAACATCCAGAATTCTACAACTGGGGGTTGTTGGGTCAGGCAAAGAAAGAGTAAGGAGTGGGGAAGGAGGAAGAAGAAGGCAGGGGTAGAGGAGGAGGAAAGAAAGGAAAGGAAGAGGAGAGAGAAAGATATTCTTTTTGTTCCTCAAAAGAGGATACATAATACATTTAAACAGCATTTACCAAGAAAACAACATATATTCGCTAAATGTTTGCATTTACCACTTCCTGCTCATCCAGAAACTTAAGGAGATGTGAGTCTTTGGCTAAGCAGAACTCCCGACTAGAATTCCAGTCTTTTTTCTCCATTGAGAAGTAGTAACAATGGTCACCATACCCCATCCAGAAGTTTGGGCAGCTGGGACAAGTGGAGTCCTTGGAACCTAGGAAGGAAGAGGACCTGGTTCACAATCTTTACGAACCACTCCGTCTTGGAAATGAAATGAGAGATAAAATGGAATATGACATTCACAGTGTCTCCCCTGCCCCACCACCTTCCAGCACAAGAATGCATGGCCTCGAGTTAAATACCTCACTACTTCCAGCTCCATCACCACTACTGTACATTCCGCTAAGCAAGGGTGTGACTGTGACTGAAGGAGCAAGGAAGGAAATGGGAACAACCTGGCTGAGGGCTGTGAAGAGAGTAGTAACTTGTGCTAGAGATATTTATGCACACATCAGATAAGATGACTACATTTGCATATGTGTTAGTGTACTGTCTACATAGGCTTGGTGTGTACACTGTGTAACTGCATAATGTACATTGCTTAAATTAGGAAGAATCTTTCCGAATGCCCAACCTGACAATCTACAATAGCACAAAAGAAAAAGGCAGAACTAAGCTAAAATGTTGTTTGATTTCTATAACACAAATGTGATAGTCTACCATCATTGGAAATGGAATAAAAGACATTATTTCAGCAAAAATAATTTATTTAGGATATGAAAAATGTTTTCTGACAGAGAAAGGTATCAGATACTAAAACAAATACAGAACTTTCTCATTTCTTTGAAATGGTTCTATTTTGGGTCTGTGAAAAAGAAAGAGAACAAAATAAACTTTCAAGGTAATTTTAACTAATATTCTACAACTTTATTAATTTTTTACTTCTATGAAACATATTTACATAAACTCACCGTAAACTTACGCACAACGGGCAAGGATGAGTCATCATATCAAGTGAACACAGGTGTAGATAGGTAAGTGAAAATTGATTGTGAACAAAAAAGGAGTTCTATGAGCAATAGATTCACAAGGGTGGTCTGCTCATAAATTCCAAATTGGGCAGGTCAGGATACATAGTCATGCCCTAGGCCAGTAAATTCTTTAGTGAAAGGTTTTAAAGCAAGCCCTCCCTGTCCATTGTTCTTCTGTATCTGTATTACTATACCTCCCAAACGCTAAAAAAAAATCATCCCTCAAAGGCGTAATCACCCTCAAGATAGCACAGAATCTTTACTTCCCTATAATCCAATCCCCACCTAGCCATTGCCTCACCTTCAGGTAATCTTCCTTAGTTTTAAATACTTTAAAGAAACTGCAAGTCCTGTCTTGTGGGCTCAGTGGATTGAGCTGCTGGCTTATGAACTGAAAAGTCACCAGTTCAATTCTGGGTCAGGGTGCACATGTCTGGGTTGTGGGTTGTGGCTTCATTGCCAGAGTTGGGGGGTTGTGACAGGCAACTGACGGATGTTTCGCTCCCTCTCTCCCTCCCATCCCCTGCCTCTATAAATTAATTAAGTAATTAATCTTAAAAAAAAAAAAAAACAGCAAAACTGTTATTCTCTGAAGCATTTGGGATCTTGCTTCTAGGCAATTGTCAGTTTTGGTCAAATTAACATTTATAAAAATTCTCTACAGAGTTGGATGTTTCTCACTTGTATAGTATCTATTCCAGATCTGAGAATTAAAAAGTGGTAAAGTAGTTTGTGCCCACTGGACAGACCAGCAGGGGCCTCTCCAGGGGAGTCCACTGCAGAGCCTGAAGGAGCACCCTGATCCTGGGCTCCTGGCCCTGCGTCCCCTTCTTCTGTCACCTCTCCAGCTCCCACCCCAGTTGTAGGTTAGGATTAGGCTAGAGCAGAGGCTGCGCGTTTCCACCCTCTAGGATGGTGGGGCACCAGGTAGCTCCAGGCAGTGACTGGGTTGCCTCACTCCTCAGGAGGAACCCAGCGAGTCCCCAGCAGCTTGCCCTGGCTCCCAAGATCCAGCCCTCTCTTACCTGGGTCAGGTTGGTTATATTGACTCAGTGCCTAGGAAGGGCTTTTAGTTAGATTTGTTTTCTAAAATTATTTCACTGGTGGTTTGGTTTTGGCGTCTCAGAGAAGGAGTCTAGGCCTTTGACTTGTGATTCACTCTTTTATTTGTTTGCAATAAAAAATAGACTGATAGACTAAAAACATAATAATAATAAAAAAGTGGGAAAGTAGTCCTTTTTAAAATAAAGATAGGACAACTTTTCTATGGATAGTCCTGGCATGGAACCAAGATAGGGATCTAAAGTTAGTTTGAGTTTATACTTGGCATCTTAGATTTGTGCTTTTATTCATGGAACTGTGACATTACCCAGCCTGAATGAAAAATTCCCAAATTCCCTAGAAGGTCTCCTTCTGTCAACAGTAGGGTTTGGATCTGAGGTGCTGACTGGTCCTGGGGCTGAACCCTTAGAATCCTCTGTAAAATAGTCTGTAAAATGCATCACCGACAATCTCCAGATAACATAAATCTAAATCAAGACTCTGCATTGTGAAATAATAAACCAAGGGCCTTCTGGGTTACCATATTTAAGGACCTATAAAAAGTAAATCTAGAAAAGTTCCTTTAATAAAATGTGAAAGCTTTCTAATTGGAAAACAGTCACTATATGTTTAATTAAATTATGATATATTTATTATGTGGAATTTAAGCAATTAATATAATTTGATTATCATGATAAACATGATAGTAGATAGGAACATATTTGTGACATAATACAGAATTAAAAAGCAATATACAAAATTATGCATACTTTGGTTAGAACTATACCTAGCCTTAATTTAAAATTAAAAAAAAAAAAATGTGGAGAGATCTTAGAGAACTTGATTGGAGTTTTGGTAAGAGAATAAATACTTACTTGAAGGCATGAAGTCAAAACTAGGAGATTATACCCAGAAAATGTTGTTTACAAGTGGCGATTTATTTTGTTGAATTATTTTTCATTTTTCAAATTTTTGCATGTTATATCGCTTTTCTTACACAAAATGGATAAATGAAAGATTAATTTTGGTTTAAATTAACACTTACCTTGGAACAAGATCTTTTTGCACAGCAGCACACTCACAAGAATGACACTCAGAAACCCCAAAACTATTGCCACTCGGCATAAGAGAGAGAACCTGGAAGAACAAGCTGCAAGAACAGAATCCAAAGCAAAATCTGAGTCATAATAAATTGAAGGAAAAGAAAAGGTCAGGGGAGGGGATCTGGGATCATGAAGCAATTTGGCCTAGTAGGAATCTAGACCCACACTCTACGGATTTCATTCTTGGATCTGTCAGAAATTTGTTCTGAAGTGTAGAATAACTTTATCAAGCTATATGCTATATTTATCAAGTTAAGAATACTTTTTTCTGTCCTAACCAGTGTGGATTAGTTGGATCCCTCAAAGCAAAAGGTTACCAGTTTGATTCCCTCGAGTGACTCAGGAGAGAAGCAACCTAAATTTCTCTCCCTCTGTTTTCCCCTCCCTTACCCTCTCTCTAAAAATAAATTTTAAAAAGTCTCAAAAACAAATATAAATTTTTTTTTTAATTTCTTTTTTAAAAAAGAATCTTTTTTTCCTTTTAAATTGTGGCTTACACATATTGCTTCTCGGACTTTTGGCTAAGATCAGGCGTAAATTGTGGCTTACACAGTCTCCTGTTTTCATGGTGAGCATATATAATGGTACAACCTTTTTGGAGGACAATTTGGCAATGTCCACCCAAATTACAAAGTCATTTTCCTTTACTTATCAATTTCTCATTGAAAAACATTTTTATACATATACTCACATGTGCAAATGGATATATTTATAAGGCTATTTATGACAACAATATTCACAGGAGGAAAAAAGGATTGAATTCCGTTTCAATGTCTATCAACAAGACATCAAATACATTTTAATATATTCATCACATAAATGTTCTGCTTCTAACAAAGGACCAAACACATTTATTTTAAATGAATATGGAGTAATTGCCAAGATATATTGTTAAGCACTGGCCAGCGTGGTTCAGTTGGTTAGAGCATTGTCCTGTGTACCTATATGTTTCGGGTTCAATTTCCAGTCAGGACACATACTTAGGTTTCAGGTTTAACCAATTCATGTTTCTCCCTTACATCTCTCTTTCTCTCTCTCTCTCTCTCTCTCTCTCTCATAAATAAAAACATATCCTTTGGTGAGGATACTTTTTTTAACTTTAAAAAAAGATGTTCAGTTTTAAGAAAAAGAAACATTTTGCAGAACATGTATGCTAATATATTAGACACAAAAAAAAAAACTGATGTTTGCCTCTGGGGAGGGAAAATAAGCCACTGAAAACAGAAATAAGAGAAATACTTTTTTACCTTTTTTGTATCTTTTGAATTTTGAACCATGCGATGTATTACCTATTCAAAATAGGTAATAAATAAATTTACTTAAATAAATGCAATTTAAGTAAAAATAAAATAATTTCAGCAATACTTTGTAAACTGTTATTACTGGAAGAGCAGTGAGTTCATGTTGGCATCATTTTTTAAGGATGGGACACAATTTCATATTAACTATGTTATGTACAACTTATATCTAAGAATGTTATTTTGTTTTCACTTGGAAAATGAAAACATTTTTTTACCTAGATTTTTATTTCAAAAGTGTAGTGGCCTCACCCTGGAAGATGTGATTCAGTTGGTGGAACATCATTCTATAAACTGGAAGGTCACGGGTTCAATTCCCAGTCAGGGCACATACCTAAATTGTGGGTTCAGCTGTCCCTGTTGTCCAGACGCTTAGGAGAAGAAACCAATCAATAGTTCTCTCTCTCTCTCTCTCTCTCTCTCTCTCTCTCTCTCTTTTTCTCTCTCCTCTCTCCCTTCCCCTCTCAATAAGCATGTCCTCCAGTGAGAAGTAAAAAGGAAAAGAGTGTAGTGCTTCAGTCTGATAGTATAGGAGTTGTGTGTGAAGAGCAAATATCTTTAAAGTAAGATACTTATGTTATAGTTTTACTACTTTATTTGGCAACCTTAATAAAAGGTTTGGAAATTGGGGAATTAATTCTCCTTATTTGGGCTTTACTTTCCTATTTAAATTTACTTCCTACAAAAAAAAAAAAAAATTCACAGTAAGAAATACATTTAAAATCAAAGAGTTCTGCATGATAAATATTTGGACTAATAAATCAAAAAACAGATTTCTAGTTACATAAAAAATACACCTGCACTATAAAATATTACTTAATGAAGAACTGTTGATTTTAGATGTTATGCTATATGAAATAAGGTATCAAAACACAATTGAATTTGTGTAAACATAATCTCACTTAAGAAGTTAAGTACAATTTTTCAAAATTACTTTATTTATTTTTAAAAATATATTTAAAAGCCACTTAGTGAAATATAGTACAGTCCACATAAAAAGGTAAAAATATATAAAAATAGTAACAACAATAATTGCCACATTGTAAAATTATTAGTAGTTTTTATTTTCTTACATTTGCTCTCATAGTTTCTCTACTTTCTATAATGAACAGTTAATACTTTCATTAAAATATTTTGTTAAGATTTTATTTATTTATTTTTAAAGAGAGAGGAAGTGAGAGAGAAAGAGGGAAAGACACATTGGTGTGAGAGAGAAACATTGATCAGTTGCCTCTCCCATGTGCACTCACCAGGGACTGGACCCACAACCCAGGCATGTGTCCTGATCAGGAATCAACTGGCAACTTTTTGATTTGTAGGATCATGCCCAAACAACTGAGCCATACCAGTCAAAGACATAATATAATTTTAAATATCCTAATCTATTTTCCTATTTCCAAGTAGAGCATCCTGAAAATCTGGGTAGGAATGAACATATTGGCAATGAATAAGAATGTGTAATGTGTGCTGCATATAAATAAGACACTACATGTCCAAAAATCAAATAATTATACTCAAGTTTCAATTTATCACCAGCTGTGTGACCTTGTGCTCATACTTTAAAGGGCACTTTCTTTTTTACTTAAAATTTCTATTCATTAAAAAATGAGTACAAACAGAATCCAAAAGAAAGAAATATATATATATATATATATTAAAATGCCCATGCTGTGTAATTTATGGTAATGAAAGAAATCTAAATGTGCAGGTATACTGGAATAATTTAACAAATTATAACAATGCTTTCAAATGGTGACATTAAAAGTGTAATATCGAGACTATATAGCAAAAAAGAGAGAGAGAGAAAGAAAGTTTATGAAGCAACACTAAAGAACATATCTTATGGGAACTCACTACCTAAGATATAAAATCACATAATAATTTTAGCATATACACTATTATCTGATTATCTCAGAAAGTATTCCCTCATGGTTCTATGCAAAAATGATTTATCTAAATCCCAAAAGATCATAGGGACTACCTATCTGTAGTCTTCTTGATGTCTTTTCCTGTCTCTGTCACCCTTTCTTGTGTAACACAAGATGGCGAGGGGCTGCTTAATATGTGAATCATTTGCTAATGGACAACTATTGCCCATTAGCAAAGTTATTTCTATAATTCATTCATAGAAAAACATAACGACCTATAATTTAAACAACTGGTTTACTCAAAAATTTACTAAAGAGAGAAAGCCCCCCACCAACCCCACCAAGTTCTTGCTTTAGTTCAAGAGCAATAAAGAATCACAGAACTGACAACATAACAAGTGCAACAGAACTATCTAAGAAGACACAGAGGCAAACACAGAAAGCTGTCAAGCTAAAGAGACAGAGAAATATGGCCCAAAAGAGGGAATGGATCAAGATGCCTGTGGGAGAAGTGAGCAATGAGGAAATAGCCAATTTAACAGACAAGGAGACAACCAACCTAACACATACACAGTTCAAAATACTGGTGATTAAGATGCTCACAGACTTGGCAGATATACTTGGGTACAGCAAATGCAGAAGGGAAAATGCAAAGTCTATGTTAAGTGAAATGAGGGAAAATCCTCACAAAACCAATGGTGAAGAGAAGGAAACTGAGGTTCAAATCAATTATTTGGAATATAAGGAAGAAATAAACAATCAACCAATACAGAGTGAGGAAACAAGAATTGAAAAAAAAGAAAACGAGAAGAGGCTTAGGAATCTCTAGGACAACTTTAAACGTGCCAATATCCGAAGTATAGGGGTGCCAGAAGAAGAATAGGAAAAGCAATAAATTGAAAATTTATGTGAAGAAATGATGAAAGAAAACTTCCCTAATTTGGTGAAGAAAATAGATATATAAGTCCAGGAAGCACAGAGAGTCCCAAACAAGCTAGACCAAAACAGGACCACACCAAGATATATCCTAATTAAAATGCCAAAGGTTAAAGATAAAGAGAGGATCTTAAAAGCAGCAAGAGGCAAAAAAGAAAGTTACCTACAAAGGGGTACTTATAAGACTATCAGCTGCTTTCTCAAAAGAAACTTTGCAGACAAGAAGGGCCTGGCAAGAAGTATTCAAAGTGATGAAAAGCAAAAACCTACAACCAAGATTACTTTATCTAGCAAAGCTATCATTCAGAATGGAAGGGCAGATAAAGTGCTTCCCAGACACAGTAAAGTTAAAGGGGTTCATCATCACCAAGCCATTAATGTATGAAATGTTGATGGGACTTAACTTAGGAAAAAGAGGATCAAAATTATGAACATTAAAAAGACAACAAGCCCTGGCTGGTGGCTCAGTGGATAAGGTGCCAGCCTGCAAACCCAAAGGTCGCTGGTTCGATTCCCAGCCAGGGCAACATAACCAGGTTGCAAGCCAGGTCTCCAGCCAGGTCTGTAGCTGGAGGCAGGCGAAAGGCAACCATACATTGATGTCTCTCTCCCTCTCTGTCTCTCTCCCTTCCCCCTCTCTCTGGAAATAATAAAATAAAATCTTTAAAAAAAAAAAGACAACAAACTCACAACTATCAACAAACAACAGAATCTAAAAAATAAAAACAAAAGTTAAGCAGACAACCAGAGAGAGAACAGAATCAAAGATAAGGGGAACATTTCAAGGAGTGTTAGCTAGGAGGAGGACGGGGAAGAAGGGGGAAAAGACACAGGGATTAAGAAGCATAGCTGGTGGGTGCAGAATAGACAGGGAGATGTTAAGAACTGTACAGGGAAAGGTAAAGCCAAGGAATTCACATGCATGACCCATGGACATGAACTAAGGAGAGTGGGATTCCTAAGTGGGGGGTGGGGGGCACTGGGAGGAGGGGAGCCAGGGGAAAAGAAATTGAGACAAATATAACAGCATAATCAATTATATGGAAAAAAAAAAAGAATAGCAGAACTGCCCAATCTGGGATTTCATAAATGACATCATAGAACTGAATGGTTAGAAAATAATTTGCCTGTGATCTAAGATCAGATCCTTGACCATGTACCAAATTTTTACATTCTGATTCTGGACTTCAAACTGAACTTAATGTGTGTCCTCAAATTACCCTCAATTTTTCTGCATCTTCCACTCCCATTCATCCCTTAGCCTATGGTAACTATGCCTAGTTTTCCAGACTTAGTTTACTCACCTTCTTGCTGTGGTCTGTAGTCATCCTGGGCTTGGGATGGAGTAGACAATTTTAATACAGCATAAGTAGCACTGTCACTCATCTCCATCTAATTTTTCACTTCAGTTGCAAAAGTAAAATTACAGAAGTGTGAGGAGATGCACACCAGTGAGAAAACAGCCCAATCTGTAAACTGCTAGCAGGAAACTTGTAGGTTTTTTTTTTCAAGGTCCAAGTGACAAAAACAACACTAATTTTTCAGGAAATGATTCAAATTCTAGGGCTGCCGATAGAAATTAATATCCTGAACTGTGATAATTTTTTGCTTCACCACACTCTCTAGATGCTTATTAAATATACAGTGTTCAGCAAAAGGCAGCTTACAACTTTGAGTACACAAAACAGAGTTTATTCTTGTGTTATTTTTTATTAAGTATTGCATTACTTTCCACATAAACAACTGTAAACCTACTTTCTCTCCACCTTGTATATTAAATTGATTAGCCATCTCATCTAATTCTGTGGAGCAAGAAAATGTTGCTCTTCAGTCAGCAATTTCAACTATGGGAACAAATAAAATGGTAGCGGTTCCTAGCTATGAATCTCAGATTTTGTATTTGCATTTTTTTCCTTTTGAGAAAATGCATGCATGTCAAATGTGACTGATTTCTCAGTTTTTTGGACCTTTTAAGTAGTTATATGTGACAAAGAAATGGACTGTTGGCTGAGTGTGCCTGGAATTACGGGAAAAATGGACCATGGCCCAATTATATTTTGTAAGGATTCTGTGTCCCTCTGCTCCCCAAATCATTCTTCCAAGTGTGCTCTAATCTTTACCCTTCACAGTGTCAGACATTTCCTTAAATTGCTCTCCTGTGCTTTTGTTTTTACATGCAAAGATGACTCTAAAGGAAACACATTAAATGATATATACAGAAATTATTTATTTTTAATACCTGAAAGGTTAATAAAAAGTTAACATTAAAAAAAAAAAAAAAAAAAACAGAAAGGAAACTGAAACTCTAAGAATAGATAATGTCACCAAGACAGAATACATTAAGATAAAGACAGAAAAGAGGAGAAACAGGGAGAGCATATGAATAAAAATTACTATAGTTGTTTCCTGCCATGACAGAGTGGCACTAGACTTGACCTCCAGCCAAAAAAACTATGCATAGAACCATGGACATAAATAACAAGTGAGGTTGACTATGGGGGTGAGGGGGTGGGGGAGAGTGGACAGGAAATGGGATGGTTGTAATACAACAACAATAAAATTAAATGTAAAAAAAAGAACTATTCATGACAAAATACATGAGGCAACTGTTTTCAAGCAGAGAACACAGGCAGCACTGTGATCCCTGAGAGAAGAGAATACACAAAAGTGAGCACTACGATTGCCACAGAATTCTACCAAGGCTACTTCCCGGCACAAAGCAGGAAAATGAACTCGAAATAGAGCAGAAGTCTCTCCAAGCTGAGGAGGCAGAGATCTAAGGTTTGAGCTGCTTCTATGGCTGGAATTTGAAGGGCAGGGTAACTAAGAAGAGAGAGCTGCACGAAGGGAGGTGTCAGCATAGGTCCTTGGCTAGGGGCTAGGCTGCGCAAGCAGAGGACAGGGTTCTGCAAGTCCTAGCTGAGATGGCCTCTGAAGGGCCGGCAGCTAAATAAGTGAGAACAGAAGCAGTACAGTGCCAACCAGAATGAACAGAGAAACAAAACAAAGCTTGAAAACTTGAAAGATCCATTAGTGATTTAGCTAAGAACAAGTTTTGAGAGCAGTTATACTCCTGCTTCCTGGTGTACGTCATTAGTTTGGCTCAAATAAACTCATAAAAATTCTCAAAAACAAAAAACAAAACAAACAAACAAACAAGTTTTGATGCCCTTAAAAGGAAAACAACATAAACAAAATGTGGGCTATTCATACAATGGGATAATTATTATCTCTTTAAAGAGGAAAGAGAGCGTGTCACATTCTACAACATAGATGAAACATTGGGACATTATGATGCTAAGTGAAATAAGCCAATCATAAAATGATAAAGTCTGATTCCACGTATGTATGTAAAGTAGTCAAATTCATAGTAACAGCAAAGAGAATGGTGGTTGCCAGGGGCTAGAGAAAAGGAGAAATGGGTTGTTAATTAGTTTCAGTTTTGCAAGATGGGAAAACTTAGGGATTTCTGTTGTACAGCAACGTGAATACACTTGTCTTAGTCTCCTTTGACTGCATAGCAAAACACATTAGGCTGGGTGGCTTAAACAACATTAATTGATTTTCTCACAGTCTGAACCCGGGAGTCTAAGACTAAGGTGGCTGGTGAGCGGTCCCTCCTACGGCAGCCATCTTCTCACTCTGGTCTCACGTGGTCTTTCCTCCTGCACACGTGCAGGAAGAGACAGAGTGAGCTCTCTGGTATCTGTTCTTACAAGGACACCTATCCTATCAGAACAGGAACCAACATAATGAGCTCATTTAACTCGAATTACTTACTTAGAGGCCCAATCTCTAAATATAGCCACACTGAAGGGTTAATACCCATGTAGAGCTTCAATATACGAATTTGGGGATGAAAAGGGATACAAATATTCAGTCTATAACCCTTAAAATGGATAAGATCATTTGAAAAAAAGGAAAGGAAGGCAATATAGGAACCAGGGCTCCTTGAGGAAATGACTAGTTCTAGGGTCAGGGCAGGAAAACTACAAGATGAGCCTGGAGCATCTTTTAGTCTTTTTAGTACTAGAAAATAAGGAAGTATTCAAAAACAAAAATAAAAAGGATGAGGATATGTCAGAAGAACCCAGGAACCGAATGAAAAAAGTCCCAACGGCCGAATATGAAATAATTAGAGCAAAGAAAGTAGTATTGGACTATAAACCAAGACATTTTAAAAATCTGATTCCATACTGGCTTATATTTGAGACATAAAAATTGTACAGATAGTCCCTAACTTAATGTGGGTCAACTTACAATTTTCTTATTTTTCTATGGTGCAAAAGCAAATTACTTTCAGTAGAAACTTACTTCAAATTTTGATGTTTCCACTGGCTATTTGCAGTCTGATAGTTAGTCCCTTGTGATTCTAGGTAGCTGCATTGAGCTGCAGATCCCAGCCACACATGTGATCAGGAAGGTAAACAATCAATACAGCATATACACTGTGTGAAATCATTTTATACAATTGTAGGCTAATGTAAGTGTTCTGAGCACGTTTGTATTTATGTTGGTTTATTTGACTTAGATAATGTCCTCTAGATTCATATATATTGTTGCAAATGGCATGGTTTTCCTTTTTATTTAAGGCTGAATAATTTCCTTTTTTTTAATTTCCTATTTTATATATGTACATATTTATAAAATGTCATGCACATATAACATCTTATCTTTTTTAAGATTTTATTTGTATATTTTTAGAGAGAGGGGAAGGCAGAAAGAGAGGGTGAGAAACATCAATGTATGGTTGCCTTGCGCGCTCCCCAACTGGGGACTTGGCCCACAACCCAGGCATGTGCCCTGACTAAGAATCAAACTGGTGACCCTTTGGTTTACAGGCTGGCACTCAATCCACTGAGCCACATCAGCCAGGGCTATATGACATTTTCTTTAATCATTAATCTGCTTATGGACACTGAGGTTCTTTCCATATCATGGTTACTACCAGTAATGCTGCAATGAGCATGGCAGTGCAGATATCTCATTAAAATAGTAATTCTATTTGCTTTAGATATACAGCCAAAGTGAGATTGCTATATGGTTATTCTATTTTCAATATTTTGAGGGTATCCATGCTGTCTTCCATAGAGGCTATACCAATTTACAGCAGCATTCATTCTGTTGATTGTTTCTTTCACTGCACAGAAACAATTAATTTATTATAGTACCACTTATTTTTGCATTTGGTACCTGTGCTTTTGGTGGACATTCCAAAAAATCATTGACAAGACCAATGGCAAGATTTCCCCCTGTATTTTCTAATAGGACTTTTGTGCCTACAGATCTTAGTTTTTAGTCTTTAATCCATTTTTGAGTTGTTTTTGTGCATGGTGTATAAAAAGGGTCTCATTTTGTTCTTTTCCATATGGATATCTAGTTTTCCCAAAATCATTTATATGAGATCATCCCTTCTGTATTGGACGTGCTTGATACCATCATCAGAAATTAGTTTACTGTATATAGGTATTAGTTTACTGTATATAGGTATTAGTTTACTGTATATAGGGGAATGGGATGACGCAAGCAAAGTGCAACTGTTCCTCCTATGCTTTTTATGGGGTTATTCTCAACTTTTTTGCTCCACTGCATTGCTGATGCTTCCTGAGTGGATTTCTGAGATCTCCCAGAACTATCGCCATTAGTGGCCAGCTGTCTGATCGTTGTTCTTTGTGGAAGGATAGAGGCAGAGGTCTCCTACTCCCATCATGGTAATGTCACTCCCCTGAATCCATGCTGACTTAAATAAATGACTGAATAAGTAAATAAAAGTGGGGGTGATAAATCTTCCTTATAGAGATTCCAAATAACATATGTAGATACTCATACCTTGTGATAGGCACTTCAATTCTCTTCCCCTTGAGTGTTGGCAAGACTTAGCAACTCATATCAAAGAATGATCTATGGACAGGGAATAACAGTAACTTTGCAGCAGAGATCTCTGGCAAACACAACCTTAACCACATAAACAGGGTTAACCATGTGAACCACCAGTGCTAGGTCTTGTTAATATCATACCAAACTATGAGAAAGTCACCTAACCACTAGGGCATATTTCACCAACCCCATAACCTCAGTCTAAATGTGAATAAAGAGTAGAACTTCATATTGAGATATATTGTACTAATATCTGACTCTTCAAATTTATCAAGGTCATGAAAAAATAAGGAAATATTGAGAAACTACTATAGACCAAAGACCACTAATATGAAAATTAAGTGCAAGGTGGTATCCTGGATTAGATCCTGGAACAGAAAAGGGACATTAGTGAAAACCTGGTGTTAGTTGATAATAATGTAACAGTGTTTCTTTCTTAGTTTTGACAAATGTACAATAATTATTTAAGATGTTAACATTAGGGGAAATAGGGTGAATGATATAAAGGAATGTTATGTGCTATCTTTATCCAGTGTGCTAGACTAGGAACTGCTGTTCCATGCTATCTTTAAAGCTTTTCAGTAAATCTAAAATTATTCTCAAAGAAATTTTATTTAAAAGAAACAACATAATGCAAACTCTCTATAATGTAACATATTAATGTCCAATATGAAGTAAAAAGTTATTACAATGCAAAGAAATAAGAAAATGGAGGCCATAGTCCAGAGAAGAATCAGTAACTAGAAATTAAGATAACATACACATTGGAATCTGCAAGCAAGAACTTTATATATAATGTAATTATATATAATTGCTATTAAATATATAGTCAAAAATATAGAGGAAAATATATTCAAAGATATAGAGGAAATACGGTCATAGTGAATAAAAGATGAAGAATCTATGCAGAAAGTAGAAGCTATTTTTTAAAAAACAACTGAATATTCAAAAGCAAAAAAGAACAATATTCATAATTCTTGTTAATAACTGAATGGGAGCCCTGGCTGGATAGCTCAGTTAGTTAGAGCCTCTTCCTTATACACCAAGGTTGTGAGTTTGATCCCCAGTAAGGGCACATACAAGAATCAACCAATGAATGCATGAATAGGTAAAACAACAAATCAATGCTTCTCTCTCTCTCCTTCACCCTTCTTCTCTCTCTCTAAAATCAATATATAAATAGCAATAAAATTAACAGCAAATTAATTGGATAGAACATCATAAAAGTTCAGTAAATGTGAAGATAGATTGCTAGAAATGATTGCATATGAAGAGCAGAAAAAAGTAAACAGAGCCCCTCAGTGATCTGTAAGACAACATCAAGTAGTACGACATAAATGCTAATGAAATCCTGGAACTATAATGGAGCAGAAGAAGAATGTAAAGAAGTAATGGTTAAATATTTCCTAAATTTAGTGTAAAACTTATAGCTATGAGAAAAAATAAATGAAGTTAGATCAAACTAAAAAGCTTTTGCACAACAAAGGAAACCATCAGCAAAATGAAAAGGCAACTACCTAATAGGAGAATATATTTATAAATGACATATCCAAAAGGGGGTTACTATCCAAAATATATAAAGAACTCATACAACTCAACATAAAAAAAATAATAATTCAATTTTTAAAAGGGGAGAGAACCTGAACAGGCATCTCTTCAAAGACATACAGATGACCAACAGGCACATGAAAAGGTGTTCAACATCACTAATAATTAGGAAAATGCAAATCAAAACCACAGTGAAATTTACCTCACAGGCACATCAGATTGGCTATTATCAAAAAGACAAGAGATGAGTGTCAGAAAGAACGTGGAGAAAAGGAAAAACTTGAGCACTGTGGGTGGGATTGTAATTGGTGCAACCACTGTGGAAAACAGTATGGAGATTTCTCAAAAAATTAAAAATTGAACTACTATATGACCCAGCAATCCCACTTCTTGGTATCAATCAGAAAAAAAAAAACAACTTAAAATTAATTCAAAGATATAAGCACCCCTATATAGTTGACAGATTACTTACAAGAACCAATATCTGGAAACAACCTAGGTGTTCATTAATAGGTAGATGGAATATGTATATCTTGTCATTTGCAACATCATGGACAAACCCACAGAGTATTGTGCTAAGTGAAAGTCAAAGACAAATACCATATTATTTCTCTAACTGAATCTTAAAAAGAAAAGTAAACATATTTTGTATGTCCCTATATATTTTTCTGGCTGCTCAGCTGCTTCTCATACCTGACCTAACTGGGAATCAAACCTGCAACCTTTTGGTTTACAAGATGAAGCACCAACCAAGTGAGCTACACAGCCCCACTGGCCAGGGCAAGATGTTCTCTTTACCACTTTTTTGCAGCATCTTAATGATAATGTATCTTGGTGTACTTTTCTTCATGGTTCTCCTGCTTAATGTTCACTGAGCATCTTTGTTTTGTGAGTTTATATTTTCATCAAATCTAGAAAAATGTTGACTATATTTTGTCCTCTTTCTAAAAACTGAATCATAAATATGTTATTGCTTAATACTGTACCCTAGGTAACTAAAGTTCTTGGATTATCTGAGAACAAAAGGGGCATCATTGTGTTTGCTTTGGATATCTTCTAATGATATGTCTTCAAATGAATCTAATCTAATCTAATCTTTTCTTCTGCATTTTCTCATTTGCTGTTGATTTCATCCACTGTATTTTCATTGCATCATTTCAAATATTGTTATTTCTCATTCCAAAAGCATGATTTGGGTTATATTTAAAATAGTTTGCATTTTTCTCTTCATCATGTTCAATTTTCCTCTATCTTTGAAACATATGAGGCGTGTTTTTATAATAGCTGTTTTAACATCCTTCCTGTAAATTTTCTCATATTTATTATTTCTGATTCATTTGCACAATACATTTTCCACAATCATTTCATTTATAAAAGCATCAAAATATTTAAGTACTTGAAAATAAATGTAACAAGTGACATGTAAGACCTCTGCATTGAAATCTATAAAACATTGCTGAAATAAATTAGATAAGATCTAAATACAGAATTATATCCTGTTCATGAATTATAAACCTTAACAGTGTTAAAATGTCCATTTTCCTCAAATTTATCTTTACATTCACATTAATCTCAACTATACTTGCAGCAAGATTTTTTAATAGAAATTGACAGGCTTATTCTAAAACATATGAAATGCAAAAGACCCAGAATAGCCAAAACAATCCTGAAAATAAAAAACAAGAAAGACTTACCTTATTTCAAAATTTACAATAAAACTAAAGGAATCAAGACAGTGTTTTGTTGGCATAATAGTTAACAAAGAGATCAATGGCACAGAATTAAGTCCAGAAATAGAGACATATTTATACAGTTAACTAATTTGCAACAAATTAGTTGCAAACAATGGAAAAGAAAAAGTCAACACATGTTATGGAAAGAACTATACCCATGTGGGAAAAAATTGACTTCATCCTTACCTTACTTAATCACATATAAAGTTAATGCAAAATTGATTATAGACATAAGCATAAAAGCTAAAACTATGAAGCTTCTTAGAAAACAGAGATACAACCCAAATGCCCATCAAACGAACACATAAACACATCATGAAATAGTCATACAATGCTATTTAGCAAAAAAGAGCCCTACTACTGATAAATGCAACCAGATAATCTCACATATATAACATTGAGTAAAAGAAACCAAATGTAGCATATAATTCAATTTTATATAAAATTCCAGAATAGGCAAAACTAATCTATGGTGAAATTTTCAGAGCAATAGCTGGCTCTAAGGCTAGGAATACAGGGCACGAGCAAATTTTCTTGGGTGATGAAAATCTACTAAATCTTGATTACAGGGTGGTCACAATTATGACACATTCATCAAGATTCATTGAACTATATATTTAAGAGTTGTACATTTTATGATTTAGAAATTTTACTTCAACAACAAAAAAATGGAACTTTAAAAAAAATACTAACCTCCAATTAGTAGGCTTGCTTTACACAGTGGTATGACTTAGTTATATAACTACTTTCTGTGTTTTCTTATGATGTGTGAATAAATGTACAAATAGCCCTGGCTGGTGGCACAGTGGATAAGACACTGGCCTGCGAACCCAAAGGTCACTGGTTCAATTCCCAGGCAGAGCACATAACCAGGTTGCAAGCCAGGTCTCCAGCCAGGTCTGTAGCTGGAGGCAGGTGAAAGGCAACCATACACTGATGTTTCTCTCCCTCTCTGCCTTACCCTCTCTCTGAAAAATAATAAATAAATAAATAAATTTTAATAAAAAATAAATGTACAATGGGAGCCTAGTTTCTCACTCTGAGAGAGATATATAGAATTCCTAACTCTACTAATAACAACTAAAACAATGACACAGAGGCAGCAATAAATACCCTTGTAACCAGATCTTGGTTTCTCAATACCTTTCTCTACTAAAGGAAACCTGTTTATGGTGACCCCTTGGAGATATACTGATTCTAGGATAAGAAAAGCAAAAGATAAAAATAGAACACTTATGTGCCCAAAAGTCAAGAATTGCTACAAAAACAATAGGGAAATGTCCAAAGGGGCCACCACAAACAGGTTTCCCACTGGTAGTGCAGCCCGCACCCTCCACAATTTTTCTGTTACCACATCAATAGACTGCAAGTTCCTGGGGCAGGAACCACACCCTCTTTAAAAGTCTGAATTTCTATGCTGTGGCTGGGAAAGTAAGTTTTCAAGTGACTTTCTTGTTAACACTTCCCTGGAGACAATGGCTGCATTTTACCATTGCTACTGCTTTATAACTTCCAAATGACTTAGAGTTCTCTTTTACCCCTTTTTAGTAATTGATTCTCTTTTTACTAGAAAATAATTCTTTTATTACGTTTTTTCTTAAAATCACTGGTATGCTATCTGTTTTCTGACTGAATCCTGACTGATACAAACCACATCACTTACTTCTTAGGCCTATCGAGAAATGCACACCTGCCCTAGCCAGGTGACTCAGTTGGAATATCGACCCACATGTGCACCAAACAGTTGCGGGTTTGATACCCTGCCAGGGCACATACCTAGGATTGCAGGTTCAGTCTCCACTTGCGGGGTGCACAGGAGGCAACCAACCAATCATCAATGTTTCTCTCTCACATCAATGTTTCTCTTTCCCTTTCTCTCTCTCTCTCTCTCTCTCTCACGCTCTCTCTCTCTCCCTTCTCTCTCTCCCAACCCCCCTTTCCTCTCTCTCTCAAATTAATAAAACATATCCTTAGATGAGAATTAAAATAAAAATAAAATTATGCATACCTAAATATAATCATGAAGAAACATCATATGACTTTCCAAATGACTTTCCACAAAATAAGTGACCTGTACTTTTCAAAATTTCAAAGTCAAATAAGATTTTTTTTTTTTTTTTTTAATGGCAACTAATTGCAACGTGTGACTGACTTGTCTTCTGTGGTTGGGAATGGGAAGTAATTGTAAAGAATATTTGCTCTGACCAGGGTGGCCCGGTTGGTTGGATGTCCCGCAAAGCAAAAGGTCTCTCAGGTTGATTCTGGTCAGGGAACAAGCCTGATTGAGAGTTTGGTCCCCAGTCAGAACACACCAATCAATGTTTCTCTCCCTTTCTTTCTCCCCTCCATCCCCTCTCTCTGAAAATAACTAAATCTTTTTTTTTTTTTTTTTTATTGTAAAGAACATTTATTGAGACAATTGAGGAAGTTTTGAATATGGGCTGTGTATTATATAATAATACATATTGTATCAATGTTACAGTTCCTAATTTTCATAATTATAGTGTAGTAATGTAAGAGAATGTCCTTATTCTTGGGAAATACACACTGATGTATTAAGTGTTAATATAAAACTCTCAAAGTGTTCAAAATAACCCGTGGGGGTGGGGGGTGTCAAAGCAAATGGGCAACATGTGAACAGTTGATGGAGCTATGTAAAGTATATCCAAATTTCTTTGTACCATTCTTGCATCTTTTCTAAAAATGTTAAATTATTTTAAAATTGGAAATTACCAAAAGTAAAAATATATTTATTCCTTGAAATATGTTAAATGTGATTTTATTTTATTTTAATGTGATTCCTTTAAAAGGAAGGAACCAACAGAAGTTCAAAATTGAAATACGATTCAAAATGTTAAATTAAATACACAAATAACAGGACTGAGAAACAAACGTAGAAGAGGATCAAATTTTCCTTACACCCTCCTAGGTTCTTTGGCAGGACTAATAATTAAGTTGGCCTAAGATAAATTAAAAGGAGCAAATCCTATGACATAAAATTCACACAGAATAAAGTTCCTAACAAAGCTCCCAGCTCAGACTCAACAAAGACAAACAAACAAACACACACAGGTCCGGGACAATTATCAAAGTAATTAATTAAAGAATTCAGAATACTTAGATCATTTCAAGCACCTTCCCTCTTTTGCTTAACTAAACAAGAGACAATCTCATTATTTGATTTTAGGACAAAACTAGCATTGCTTTCTAAATAAAGTGAGAAATTAATCTTGTGTGTGGGAGGAGGGTGTGAGCGTGGACTTAGTGCGGTGGGGGGGTGGGAGGGCGCAGGGGTGGGAAGTGTGCGGGTAGGGCGGTGTCCTCATTAACTTGGCCAGAAGTCGTCAAAGCAGGAAGGCAAAAAAGAACTGCTAATTTCAACTTTTGTTCTAGCAAGAACCTTAAGTTTAGTTCTGATGCACACAGCTCCCAGAATGAGCATCGATGCCTGCAAAACAGAGAGGTAACCCAGGTTATTTGCAACTGGATGGAAAGGGAAGCTCTCCCTTCCTCCCATTCCCACAGAAGACAGTTTATTCAATCTACTCAGCCGAATTTTTGGACCTTTCCCCACTTCCAACATGCACACTTCCCTCTCTCCAGCCTAATGGTATTCCAAGCAGTGACCAAGAAGCAAGAACTCTGAAATCAAAACAACTCAAGTCAACAAATTAACATCAATTTTAAGAATAAAAACTCATTGCATCAGCCCTGGCTGGTGGCACTGGATAAGGTGCTGACCTGCAAACCCAAAGGTTGCCAGTTCAATTCCCAGCCAGGACAATATAACCAGGTTGCAAGCCAGGTCTCCAGCTAGGTCTGTAGCTGGAGGCAGGTGAAAGGCAACCATACATTGATGTTTCTTTCCCTCTCTCCCTTCCCCCTCTCTGAAAAATAATAAAATCTTAAAAAAAAAAAAAAAAAAAAAAAACTCATTGCAAATGAGTTTTTCTTTGTCGTATCCCCAAAGCCTGTAACTGTGTAACTGCACAGTAAATATTCGTTAAATGAGTTGATAAAGGCATGTCAATAGAAATAATTTAAATACCCAACACAAATGAAATTGCTTAAGTCAAATCCATACAGTTAAATATTATGCATCCATTTATTTGTAAAGTTAGTGATATGGAGAAATATTTGATTTTATTTTTTAAAGAAAGGGAATAACATATGAAGGAAATATACAACCTCTTGGTGGGCTTTATTTTATTGTTCTCTATGTTTTCTGGTTACAAATTCCTCTTATGAGAGGAATCCTTTACTATTTTTAAAGATTTATTACTTCCAGAGAGAGGAAGGGAGAGAGGTAGAAAGGGAGAGAAACATCAATGTATGGTTGCCTTACGCCTGCCTCCAGCTACAATGCTGGCTTGCAACCTGGTTATGTGCCCTGTCTGGGGAATTGAACCACCACCCTTGGGGTTTGCAGTCTGGCGCCTTACCACTGTGCCACCAGCTATGGACTAATTATTTTTTAAATTAAACCCAACCTAGATCTGATTGAGGACACATTTGAACCCAACCTAGATATGATTACCACCTAGCCTTAATTAAGTGTACAAGATGCAGAATTGTACAGTCAGTATAATGTAATGCTTGAAGACTTATATATACTTTTATGTATAACTAATTCACACTTAAATTCTGGAACCTAAATACTAACTCCATAACTTAATAGCTGTGAACATCGAGGATAAGTTACTTAGCCTCTATTGGCTTTAATTTACTCCTTTGTAAAATTGGGGTAGGATACGTCACTAGGGTTAGTGATAAAATTAGTTAATTAATACCTTTTAAAGCTCTTACAACATTGGTGGTCACCATTCAGCTATACAAGTGGTAGCTTTTATTATCAGATTCAAAACACTGGACTAGTTCCGATGAGAAGGAAGAATCAAAATCTAGGCTCCATCCACAAAGACAGAGGGAGGCACACCCCAAAACAACCCCTTAGCACAAATGAAAACAGGATAGAGCCAAGAACAAGCCACGAGAATGCATTCCGAGTGATGGCCTCTGAAGAAAATGAATCCAGTAATTCACAGGAGTTATATACCATTTGACCTGAGCTCTTAAGAATCAGGGGGCTTGAACCGGCGGCTAGTGAGATAAACCGCAAAGGATCTTGCATAGCAAAGGCAGAAGACTGAAATTGAGGTGCTTCTTCACCAGGGCAAGGGAAATGCGCAAAAGATGGACAACCCCAAGGTATTCAACTGTAGAAAGGAAAAACCAAAGGTGTCCTTAAGAAAGCTAAGATGGCCGTGGCCTTGGCTGGTGTGGCTCAGTGGATTGAGTTACCCGCCTTTGAACTGAAAGGTCGCTGGTTCAATTCAGAGTCACGGCACAGGCCTGGTGTGAGGGCCCGGTCCCCACTTGGGGAAGTGGGAGAGGCAACCAACCGATATTTCTCTCCCTCTCTCTCCCTCCAGTTTCCTCTCTCTAAAAAGACAAAGAAAGCCAGGACAACCACAAGCCAATCGTTCGCCACTATCCTCTTGGCAACCGCGGTGAGAGCGGGACTGCAGGTTGGCCAACGGGGAAACAGCGCCTCCCTGAGGCTCCCGCACCGTTTGGGGACCTTCCCCAGGAGGAGACCTAGCCCCAGAACTACAACTCCCGCTGAGCCCTGGAGCACTGGCCCCTGTCCGTATTTCCGCTTCCGCCGCCTGCCCTCACTTGCCCTCTTCTAGAAGACCCACCCTGGAGCGGCCCGGCATGTGATCACGCGTGACCTCGCGTGACGAGCGCCCCCTAGCCACCAAGTCCGGAGGCGGGACTCTGGGACCCACTCGTAGACAGGCAAGCCGAAAAGGTGGCACTAAACAAGAAAATAACGATAGTGATTGGAGTTGATAGGACAACGACGGAGCCCGACGCCCCCAATGCTGCCCAATCAGCTTCCAGAATGACCCGGAAACTGGAAATGGATAGGGGGGTTAGACGGCTCTGTGGTCACGTGCCGCGGGGTCTAGTGGGAGGAGCAGTTGCCCGGCGGCCGGCTGGTGCTTCCTGTTTCCGGTTCCTGGAGTGGAGCATTGCGAGGTGCTGGAGGGAACGCTGGCTGTGACACGAACTCTGGGACCGGGGTCTGCGGCTGGCCCCTCGCTGGCCCTGTCTCCCAGCCCCAGACAGGTACTCACCCGGGGAATCTGAACTGTGGCTTCTCTCTTTACCCGCGCGACACGTGAGTATGAGGAGCTGAATAGCGCTCACACCTCGGCGTCTGTGACAGGGGCTGGGATCGTTAAGCCTCTCTTGTCCGGGGTTCTAGGCAAAAATCCAGCCAAGGAGTCCTAGAGCAGAATGGAGGAACAGGCGTGAGGGCAGGAGTCACAGAGTCCCAAGGAGTGAGAAGATAGGACCCCCAAGACCAGAGGAGGTTGACGAGTGTTTGAAAGGCAAGGAAAGGAAGGTCCCTTGATACGGAGTGAGTTTGATGTGTTTCTGGAACCTTAGAAGGAATTTTGGCCTGTATCGCGGGGGGAGGTAAAGCAGCATCATTGGGAGAAGGTCTAAGTAGTCGGAAAGTTAGGGGACTACAATTTCTAGAACCCTGGAAGAAGTTTGAGGGGGGTGAGTGTATGGAGGGGAGAAGAGTAGACGATAGAGGGTTTCTTGTGTTCCTCTCCGTAGGGCGCTTCTGCCCTTGGAACATGGAGCTGCTCCTCCGAGGCTTTTCCACTGTGGGCCTTTTAGCTAATTAGGGCTGCGCTTCTAAAAGCGTAGGTTGCTGGAGGCAGGTGAGAAGGGCTGCTACATCAGAAACGAGTCAGAACACGGTGGAAATTTCATTTTTCGTCATGGCTGGTCTTGAGAAGTGGGGAAAGAGAGTGGTTAAAAAGAAACCCGTTGATGTCAACTGCTTCCTAATTCCTGGCTTACTTATTGGTCATCTCAATGAAGGAAAATTTTTAGCATTATCCAATAGATCTGTCATACAATAAGAAAATTGAAGGATACTTTTAAGAATCTATAGCCCTCCCCTGTATTTCCAAAGTATATAGACAAATTCTTGCACCTTGAGAATCTTAACTGTAGCACTTTAAATGGGGGGCTACCCCTGGGATTTCACTTTCTTCCTAATACATTTTTGCACCCTTGTATTTTGCCAGAACATTTTAAGAAACTGCCTTTATGCCATGAGTCATCCAAGTTACCCCAATCACTTCGTACATATTTAATACTGGTATAATGCAGGGCAAGTAACTTTACTTCTGTAAGCATCAGTTTATCATTTATAAAACATGGAGGAAATTTTATCTACTTTTCCGGACTGTGAAGATTAGGGAACAAACCTTAAGCAAGAAAACGAGAAGAATATAAATTGTTGCTCATCCTCACTTTTTCAACAAATAAGCAAAATGAAAGCTAGTTCAGTTCACCTACTGCTGACTGTGAGGTGTTTAACCTTTCATCTTTTCCCCAGTTTTGTGAGATTCTCTGTTCTAATTTGGCAAAAGAAGTCATCCCCTATTAACAGATCAGGAACTGACTGAGACCAAAGAACACACATTTGTGTTTGAATATCCATTCCTCTAGAAAAACTGATTGTGAAAAAAATATGTTGAAAGCCTAGAATGTTGAAATTTTAAATTAGGTCCTTAGAGAATGTAAGGAAAAATGGCACATTAAGTAGCTCTAATAAAAGGAATCTCTAGCCCTGGCTGGTAGCACAGTGGATAAGGTGCCGGCCTGCGAACCCAAAGGTCACTGGTTCGATTCCCAGCCAGGGCACATAATAAGGTTGCAAACCAGGTCTCCAGTCAGGTCTGTGGCTGGAGGCAAGTGAAAAGCAACCATACATTAATGTCTCTCTCCCTCTCTGCCTCTCTCCCTTCCCCTCCTTCTAAAAATAATGAAATAAAATCTTTAAAAAAAAAAAAAAATCTATTGCTCCTCTTTAGTAATGCAGCTGGTCACATTGGGTGTTGAGCAATGAGTTAATTTAGGGAAGGTAGGGGTTTGGGATCTGAGTTCTTTATTCCATCTTCTATTCAGCCAACTAACTGTGTGAGGAGTCACTTCCCCTTCTTGCTTTGTCAAAAAGAAAGCAAAGCTTTGGCTGCCTACTGATCCCACAAAAACTGATGTGAAAGGAGACAGATGTAGTGGTTAAGTATAGACCATGATCTCTGAAGCCAGACTTGTGCATTCTACTAGCTCTCTCTCAGTTTTCTCATCTGTAAAATAGGGACAATAATTGTATTTACTGAGTAGGGTTGTTGTAGGATTAATTCATTAATGTATGTTAATTGCTTCAAAGAGTGTTTGGCAGAAGACAAACGCTCAAGAGTGGTTTCTTTTGATGTTTTACATGTGTTTATGGAGACTATATTTTATGGCTGACTATAAATATTCTATGGAAACAGCTTATTAATATTACCATAGCAAATTAATGATTGGAGTACACAAAGGCAGGGAAACAACTTTCGAAGCATTTGTGATGCTAGTAGAGTGTGGTAAACAGAATGTCACATGTAAGTTTGTGCAAGGAAGTGGAAAAAATTCATTCAGGGCTCAGAGCTTCCATTTTCCTATCTTTAAACTTACTGGTACAGATTAAATTCTGCCTATTTTCAGGTTTTTATTCGAAAAATGCAATGGAGTTAGTGGACAAATATGGAAAAAAATTAGAGGACTTTAGAGAGTATTGGAACCAAAGTCCAGACAAGTAATGTAGAAGCATTTTATTTAAAGTGAAAAAGTTTTGAAAGAATTAAATCTTCGTATCAGAAAAATTGGTGATACTGTTAACAAAAGTAAGCAGCAATGACATGAGGAGTTAATGATATCAGAGTGAAGTCTTCTGCAAGGGTCATTCAGTATGTCTTGGGTATGAAGGTGAATTAGAGAAAAGAAAATGAGCTTGAGAACCAGAGCCCTGTGTTTTCACTCCTAGAGCAGCACAAGCAATGGGTCAGTTGGGTTTGCTAAATTGTAAAGTGGCTTGGTGACCCCCAAGGGTTGTCAGCAGTTTGGAGTTTAGAAAGACAACTGTATTTACTGGAAATTAGAAACTCTTGAGATCTGTAACTTACAGAGCCTGTGGTGAGTTGTGGAAGACTTCAGACCATACACTTTGAGTAAATTTCCTTCTTCTAATTTCAACATTTGAATGCTTTTTCAGAGATGGGACATTAAGTAATATCAAGCTTTAGGTGCAGTGGCTGTATTCACCCTTCCTTTGGGGAATACAAACAAAGACTGCTGGATATTCCTGAATATCAGATTAAGTCAGGACACCAAGTATTTGTCTCTTTTTTTATTTTACATCTTTCTTAATAACTTCTAAATAAATCCAATCAAGTGCCAAATTGTGATTTGAGCATTGTCCTAGGGAGGGCTGCTGGTTCGAGCAGTAGTGATGAACGCTGGCCCCTGCACACTTCTCAGCCGTTCGTTCCGTGCGTTTGTGGCCAGTTCCAGGCAGAGCCCCCATCCCTCGGGCCTCAGCTTTTTTCTTTAGACATGGGGCCTCCAAAATAAGAAAAACAAGCAAACAAAACCTGGTTGGTCCTTCCAGTAACATATGCTTGTGTCAAAGATTAAACCATGCATGTTTTAAGTATGCATGGAACTGCACCAAGTTTAAAGAATTAAACTTGAAATAATGAGATATCACAACCTTACTTTTCACCAGGAAGTAAAGAAGTAAGGATATCTCCACTCAGGCTGTCATAATTAATTATTTCTTGTTCTGTCCTTTTCCTCTTCTCAACCCCATAATGTGTTATGAAGGACTCAACTACAATTATACTGAGGGTTATATGAATGAGCTCCCTGATACATGTGCTTTTGGCACAGATATATTAAAATGTTCTGTTGGTTGCATGTGCTGAAGAATCTTATACTTTCTGAATAGTCAAAATACCATTCATTGGTAGTACCTATGTATCCCTACACTGGTTGGCCCATCTGACAGTTTCTAGAACAAAAAAAAATGTGTCTTTCTTCCATTAGAGCTGAGGAGCTGGTAAACTGCCTTGGAGGTCAAGATAGTCTTTCCTTAGGCACAACCTGTAGACTCTAACCTTGCAGAACTCGTCAACAACCTGTAGACACTAACTTTTCACCAAGGCCAGTGCCATCCTCTTTGTTGAATACACGTTGTGCACTTGTTTAGAGGGGCCACAGGAAGGACAGCAGCTGAGCAGGGGAGTCAGCTAGGAAGAGCTGCTTTCAAAATAAGTTTGAAAAAGAAAAGGAGAAACCAAGAGATCTAAGAATCCAATAAAGAATATTAAGGGACAGGAAAAATAATAATTTGGACGAGAGCTGAAAGCTAGAAATAGATACGTAGAAGAAATAAAAACCACCTTCATGATAATGAGGAAAACTGGCAGATGTAAAATAAGAGGTGCTAGGTGGATGATAAAAAGGTTTTTTAAAAACTTTTATTTATCACATATTCGTATGTTTTTTTTCTTTCCTTTCTCTCCTCATCCTCCCCCTACCTCCAACACACACTTTCTTCCAGAAGGATGTTCCCCTCCTGCGGCTGCTGGAGGGCTGCACCCCTCCTGCTGCTCATGGCTGTCATGGTGAGACAGTCCTGGCAGGCAGAAGAAAAAACCTGCAACCTGGTAGGAGAAGAGGGTAAAGAGTCACACACAGAGTTGGCTCTACTGAAGAGGATGACACCACTGTATAACAAAAGGTACAAATGAGAACCTTAAAGGTCGAGAGAGAATAACATTTTTTTCACCCAGCCTGTCTACACAACCTCTGGTACTCTCCCTACCCCCACAGACCACTGACTCATGATACCCCTGGTTCCTGGCATCACCCTGACTTGCAAAACCACTGGCCTCCAACCTCCCTCCCCCAACCCCCATATCTAGTACCCCTGGTCCTCCACAGACTCCAAAACCCCTAGAAACCCTGGCCCTGGGAGCCTTGTGGAGGGAGGTTGTTATAGGTGACACTCACCAGAGAACAGCTTTTTTAAAAGAATCTTTTCCAACTCTTACTGACTTTATTTTGTTAATTACTATTGAAAATGGAGGGAATGCATGTATGATAACCCCTTCTCTCCTTTACCTGGGGTAGCTGGTGCTGTTATGCTTTCTTTATGATAACAGAGCGAATTGTGATCCAAGTTTTTAGTAGTAATGTGTAGTTCTCTAGTGCAGAAGAGTAGCTGTTTCTAAAACTGTATGTAAGAGACCAGCTTGTCTGAATTTAAAAAGCATTATTAGATGCTTTCTTATGATGGGACTTTAGAAGTATTGGTTAAGCCTATTTAGGTCTGTACACGTCATCAGAAGTGTCAAGAATCTTCAGGTATAGAAATATAAAGATGATTTTTAAGGAACAAGAAAGTATCCTGTGAACATAAACCCTTATTTACAGGGAAATAGTAGCTAATGCTTTTTAGCATAGTCTAGGACAGATATTCTAGGAATATCTGGCTGCTGGGGTGGTGTATTTTAATCAGTCACCATCAACAATTAGGATGGTCTGTCAGGATCATGGATATCTCATGATAGAACAAATATTATTCACGATTCCATTCAGCCATGACATCATATGAGTAAGTTGAATGCACCTTTTTTGGGGTTGGAGTTTGAGGGGTAAGAGGAAGAAAGGCTGCTCTTCCTAAGGCTGACAGCCAGTAACTCTCCTCCTCCTTCTTTCCCCTCACTCCTGGCAGCTTTGAGAGCACTGTGGTCCAGGGCAAGGAAACGTATCTGTACATATTCAGGGTATGCCGGGAAGCTGGCAACCACTCCTCGGAGGCAGGCCTGCTGCAGATCAACAAGAGTAACGGGAAGGTGACAGTGGTGGGGAGAATCAGCGAGACTCACATCGTCAATGGAAGTAAGACCCTCTCTGTTGGCTGATTTATTGATGCCAAGCTAGTCCCTCAGACAATCCTGTATATCTTTTCCAGTCTCTTCAGAGTATTGTATGTGTAGTTCAACACGCTTGAAACTATAAAGCATAGGGTGTTGAGTCCCACAGCTCCTCAAAACAAGCCTCAACACATTTATGGTTGTTTTTTTTTAAGTTAGTGAAAAGCTTTTGCAAAAAAAGAACTGGAATTGTATAACCTGGAGTCGTTTTTAATACATGAGTTTTTCACACTAGGCTTGAAAATATCAACCATGAAGCTTTCTCATCAGATTAATCAAGCTTTGCCAGTTAAGTAATGAGATCAAGTTTTACAAGCCAGCCAGTCTACAAAGGTTTCTCTACCAACTTGTGATAATGATAATGATGGTGATAATATTCCTCCAGTCATAAAGTCTTAACGCTGGAAAAGACTACATGAGAACCTACAATCTAATTCCTTCCCTTAAACCGATAAATAAGTTATATTCCCAATGCTTTTTGCTCCTGTAAATAATACAATTAAAGTAACAAAGAATTTGGGCCCCAGCTGGTGTGTCTCATTGGATTGAGTGCCAGCCTGTGAACCAGAGGATCGCTGGTTTGAGTCCCACTTGGGGCACATGCTTGAATTGCTAACTGGGTCCCTGGTTTGCGGGCATGTGAGAGGCACCCACATGTTGATGTTTCTCTCTCTTCCCTTCCCCTCTAAGAATAAATAAGTACACTATTTTTTTTTTAATTAGGGGCTCTGGATCAAGACTGGATTTTTGACCCATATTATATTTACTTTGTCCTGTTAACTTTGAAAAGTCATTTAACTCTTTCTCTTTGTTTCTGCATATGCAAAATTGAAAGCAGAATCCCTACCTTATTGACTTAGCATGACTCTCCAGTCAAGTGATATTTTGCAAAACACATTTGCTAAAGAAAAAGCAATGCCTCCCATTGCTTAAAAATGCTTAAAAATCATCCATTTTGAACTTAACCTGTGGCTAAGTTAAATCTTAGGCTTTTCCCCACCACCTAATAATTACATGGAACCTCTTTTGATAATAGTAGGTGCTCAGCAAATGTGAACTGTTGTGAAGGTATGATTATAATTGGTTTTGCACTATCAGTTGTGCACCTTTAATGTGAAAGATCAATGAATCTCTGATTCTTGGTTGTCTAAGCAAGGGAACAGAAAGCTGTGATAAAATAAATGTTTTAGCTTGGCATTTCTAGTGTACAGAGCTTGTAATGATGAGGGTTTTTTTTATTTAAAACCAATTTGAACTGTCCAATTCCACTTTACCATAGGACCCAGACCTGCCTCTACTTTCCCCTCCCACCCCAAAGTTCCATTTTCCTTGTCCCTCCTTAGGTAATTGGATCATGCTGATCTATAAAGGGGGTGATGAATACGACAATCACTGTGGCAAGGAGCAGCGGCGTGCAGTGGTGATGATCTCCTGCAATCGACATACCCTAGCGGTGAGACGCCCTGGGGCATATGAGCCTATGAGCCTAAAGGGGAGGTGACAGGACTGACCTGAGGTGGGATAGGCTTTCCAGAGGGCACAGGAAACATTGGGATGGATTAGAGAAAACTAGATGGTCAATTTTTCCCTGTGACACAGACATCCATCTTCCAACATACATAGGAAAATAGGTTATTGAACCAGGAAACAAACAATTTGGGGGTTTCAAAGGCGGGGAGCATGGTTTTTTTTTTTTTTTTTTTTGGTTTTTTTGGTTTTTTTAGATGGGGTCAAAAGAAGATGGTTTAAATATGTATTCTGTCCTTTATTCATCAGGACAATTTTAACCCTGTGTCTGAGGAGCGAGGCAAAGTCCAAGATTGTCTCTACCTCTTTGAGATGGAAAGTAGCCTGGCCTGTTCCCCAGAGGTCTCCCATCTCAGTGTGGGTTCTGTCTTACTTATCACGTGAGTATTCTTTTTCTCTTACCAATTCAAGCCTTTCCTTTTAATTTTTTTTTTTTTAACTCATTTCCTTAGATGCATATGGGCATAAACTCTTCGTGTGTGTGTGTGTGTATGTAATAATTGGAGGGGGAAGAACTTCACATGAAAATCCTCATTAAACTCTGACTTGTCAAAGTTTTTTAAAATGAGATTTGCTTTGTCCCCAATAAATATTTATATTTAAGGTGCTTTTTTTTCCTTCTAAAGGGCTGGACAGTTATTAATCCTGTCCCATTAGATCAGCAGTTTTCATCCTATGTGCTGTCACACACTGCCACTAGAATTTTTAAAACATGAGCTCTAGGTGATGTGGCTCAGTGGATAGAGCTGAGAACCGAAAGGTCACTGGTTGGATTTTCCCAGTCAGGGCAGATGCCTGGGTTGCAGGTCAGGTTGCCATTTGGGGGAATGTGAGAGGCTCTGTCTCACACACATATTGATGTTTCTCTCCCTTTCTTTCTCCTTCCTTTTCTCTTTCTAAAAATGAGTAAATAAAATCTTTAAAAAAAAAAAAAAAAAAAAGGAGCCCTGGCTGGTGGCACAGTGACTAAGGTCCCAGCCTACAAACCCAAAGATCGCTGGTTTGATTCCCAGTCGGGGCACATAACCAGGTTACAAGCCAGGTCTCCAGCTAACTCCATAGCTGGAGGCAGGTGAAAGGCAACCGTACAGTGATGTCTCTCTCCCTCTCTCCCTCTCTCTCTTCCTTCTCTCTAAAAATAATAAAATCTTTTTTGAAATTTAAAAATAAATAAAAATTGTTTAAATTAAGAATTAAAAAAGTTTTTTAATGAAATACTTAGAGGCACTGACCAACCTCTTTTCCCTTAGATTGTCAAATTAAAAAAAAAAAAAAAATGACAACAGCCAACACAACTGTAGCTGTCCTGTGTGAATGAATCAAAATTGTCCCTTTTTTTACTTTTTTAATTTTTTTTTTGCCAGATCAAAAATATTTTTTGGTTTGCTGCAGAATTTTAGTAATCGGTTTATACATGCCATGATGTGAAAATGGTTGAAAATCACTGCATTAAATATTAGAACTCTTGGACAAACAGAATCATGTGTCTAATGTTGACTGTTGGCACAAGTCACAGTCTTATTTTCTGAGCATTTTGCGTTTCTCAGATTGACAGGGCTCTGATTGGTTTTCTAAGGAAGTTACCAGCCCCCGATTTGTTTAACCTCACTACCCTTTTTTCCCCATTTTAGAGAACTCAGCGTACAAAACAGCTAACAATAAATTGTCCTTAGTACCTAAGTTTTACTCCTTGGTTTTTAAGCGTGTGGCTCTTTCTCTGACAGGTCTGCATCATTGGTTGCTGTCTACATCATCGGGGGATTCCTATACCAGCGACTGGTGGTGGGAGCCAAAGGAATGGAGCAGTTTCCCCACCTAGCCTTCTGGCAGGATGTTGGCAACCTGATAGCAGTAAGTAACAGGGTGGCTGGCTGGGTCTGCAACCTGCATGCAGGCTAGGTGACCAACCGTCCTGTTTTGCCCGGACTGAGAGCTTTCCTGAGACAGAATTTGGGTGCTGAAATTACAAAAGGCATAGGAAAGCAAGACAGTTGGTTGCCCTAATACTGAGTATGATAGCATCTTAGTAAGCATCTTGCAAAGCCTGGTTGGAAGAGCAACACTGTTGCTTATATTTAGGAATTTGATAGAGCTATGCAGAGTCCTACATAGGAAGAAGGGTGGGACCTGATTGGTTTTTCTCCTTTTTCTCCCAAATTCAATTTAGGCTGATCCTTGGAGCTTTGGGAATTTCTTTTCATCTCTGGAGAAACTAGTTCTTGCTACATTCTTAGACCACATATACTTTACCTTATTCGAAATTGGTTATTCCAAATTATCATTCCTTTGTTTCTTTCCTACAGGATGGTTGTGACTTTGTGTGCCGTTCTAAACCCCGAAATGTGCCTGCTACATATCGTGGTGTGGGGGATGACCAGCTTGGGGAGGATTCAGAAGAAAGGGATGATCATTTACTACCAATGTGAATGCACTTTATATGCCCAGCTTCTTCAGTCCCTAAACCAAAGCATACTCAGCCAGATTTCTTAAGCAGCCTCTACCTGGTCTCTCATCTCACCCTTAATGTTGCTCTTGCTTTCTAGTTTGCTTTTGGTTTGCATCCTCTTCTCTAGTAAAAATGCCTTCCCATTATTATTCTATTTTTGGGTTTTCCTCTAGAGGCACAATAGTAGGTCAGAGATAATATAATAAGGCCTGTGACAAAAGGTACTCTCAGTATAGGAAAGTGAAGCAGGACAGTTGTGAGCAAAAGCATGTGCCAGGCTAGCTGACCTTTTTAAACACATTTTTACAAGTTTTTGAGATACTAGAATTCTTTAAAAGTGAAGAAACATTATTTATGCAGGGTTTGATTGCTTTCATGCTTACTCTGTACTCTACAGTAGTCTCCATGAGAAGCTGCATGTAATTTCTTGCTGCTTGGAACTACTTTGCAGTGCAAGTACTGCCATTTGGTCTGAGCCTGGAGATGATGTAAACCTGTTTCTCCCACCTATAGGGTTAGGATGGGAAAATGTGAAATTTCTCAATTACAGGATTATAAGGTACCATCACATCACTCAGTATTGGAATAACTTTGCAGCTGGAATTGGGCCCTGGATTGTGGTCTTGCAGTTATTTGTCCATATGCAGCTAAAAGTGACCTGTGCCATAGGAGTTCCAGAAAAGGGAAGTCTGTTTACCTTGTAGTGGGATCCCTTTGATGGCTTTTTTCCCTCCTACTTGTAGTAAAAGTTGGCAAAGCTTTCCTTACCAGTGTTCCTAAACATGTTGCACTTTCTTCACAGGCATGTTATTTAGATTTTCTTTTTTCTTCAGTCTTCTGGAAAGGGAATGGAGGCAGAAGTGGGACATCAAGGGCTCTGCCGTCCTCTGCTCTGGGTGTGGGATTCCGCTCCACCTGTCCCTGCTTCTGGCTTAGGAGGGTATCTTCTTGCCCACATTTCTGTATGGAGAGGTTTTTCACGCTGTGATGCTTCCACCTTTCTATATAGGCTACGTGCCCAGAAATGCGGCCTGATCTTTATTTATAATAGTGAGCCTGTGCCATTGAATAGTAATGTGACTCCACTGCACACAAAAGGATGGAATCATAGGTGGGGCCTTTTATAGCCTTAGAATAGAAAATGAAATTTTTTCATCCTTGAACTTTTCAATATTATTGGAATGATTTTTTTTTTCTCTTTCTAAACAGGGAAAATAATGTTATAAAAACTTTTTTTATTTGTTTGCATCTCTCCCCCACACTCTGGTGTTTTTTAAAAAATAATGTACAAAAAAACACTTGAAAGATTAAAAAAAAATAAAACATGTTGGCCTAGTCATTTGTGTGAAAGAGGGTAGGCACTGGATTGGAGTAAGAAACAACTGAGACCAATTTTTATCCTTTTACTGAGGAGAAAAAAAATATTTAATATTTTTGTTGTATAAGGAATAGCACCTAAGGCAGGTATTTATAGTCCTGACCTCAGCCCCAGGCACTCCTGTTTTACAATGCTGTAGGACATGGCAGAGCTGGAATTGAAACGGTAGAAGACAACAGATTAGAAGGGAGCAGTGGGATGCAAAAAGAATGACAAAAGCCATGTGTGTGCCAAACACTTTCAGGTGCTGTAGCCAACAGAATAATGCCAACCAAGTCTCTAGCTAGTGAGCCTGCCATGGGTACACAAGGAAATGTTCAATAGGAAGGGAGTAAGCCACCCAAGTCTCTAGCTAGTGAACCTGCCATGGATGCACGAGAAAATGTTCAATAGGAAGGGAGTGAGTGACAACAGAAAACCGGACCACAACTAGTCAGTCCAGACGGTGTACCCGATTTTGCTACTGTGTCACACAATCTAGAAGAACCCGACCTCTCCCATTGGGGAGGCACCCCTACATTCCACCTGTTCCCTTGCCCTACCATACTGTGTGTTCCTCCAATTGGAGAACTGGGACCCTGGCTACACACTCCAGGATAAGGCTGAGCAGTACTAGTTCTCTAGACTTTCTCTTTTATAAAGATTGGATTAGGGTAGGTGGAAAGTGTCAAGATATTTTAAAATAAAGTAGAACCCAGAGAAAATGTCTTAAGCTCCACCATGTAGCACCAGCAACCAATTCTTGCGCTTTCCTTCCCTGTTTTAGTAATCCCCTCCACAGATTTACATCATTGGAACAGTTCTTTATTCCCTGTAAAGTCTGTGGGTACCAGGTCATAACCTGGGCAGTGGGGAGTGTCTGCCTTAGGCTGCGTTGTGCCGGAGGGCCCCTTAGGTCTCCTTGAGGACGTTAATCTTGGCGCAGATCTTGAGGGCTGGGCCCAGCTTGATGTTCATGGCACTCATAAGATGTTCCTCTTTAAGTAATAAAAGAGCTTGTCCATCGATCTCCTGGGAACGAAATTCCTCCGCAATCTCTTGACAGCCTAGAAGGAAATGATG
>PVIW01001856.1:133063-143305 GCA_004026585.1 Noctilio leporinus
GGGGGGGGGGCTGGCTGGTAGTACAGTGGATAAGGTGCTGGCCTACAAGCCCAAAGGTCACTTGTTTGATTCCCAGCCAGGGCACATAACCAGGTTGCAAGCCAGGTCTGTAGCTGGAGGCAGGTAAAAGGCAACCATACATTAATGTCTCTGTCTCTGTCTCTCTCTGTCTCTCTCTCTGCTTCCCCTCTCTCTGAAAATAATAAAATCTTTCTTAAAAAAATATTGTTTTAAAAAAAGATGAACAAAGGGAGACCAGCAATGATTAATCCAAAAGTACATTCCTAAATTCAGAAATGAAGGTTTGCGATGATAAGCTTTGGAAGCAGAAGGAAATCAGAGAGCAACTGACTATTTAAAAGAGAGCGAAGATAATAAAAACTTAAGTGGTTCACCCACAGAAGTAACTTCAAACAGCTTGAGGAGGGGGAAAAGGATAGCAAAGATGTACGCATGTTTTCTTTTACACTGGCAAGAAAGGTTAAAATAAGGCTTTGTGACACTTGTTTAAGAGCACAAAATTCAGAGAGATGGCAAGAAGGGGTGATTTTCTTATCCAGAAATAAATGTAGCTGAATCATAAGAGATGAAAATCAAACACTGAAATTGCTGGCGTAACAGAGAGTGACAACCCAGAAGGAAATTAGTAAACCAAGCTGTGGGCAAATAACAAATGCCACAAGTAGAGACTGAGCCCTGGCCAGGTAGCTCAGTTGGTTAGAACTCTTCCAATACACCAAGGTTGGGGGTGCACTCCCTAGTCAAGACACATACAAAAGTGTCAACCCATTAATGCATAAGTGAAATCAATGTTTCTTCTAAAAATCAATGAAAATTTATTTTTAAAGAGTGAGCCTTCAAGCCTCTAATGCTTAAAATTCAATTATGTTCTCTGGTCCCAAGGCTTACGTGAAGACCTGGGGAAAAGTGCACGTGTGTGTGACCTGGGTTCTGTTGGTACCTTGTAGAGATGCGATGAACTCATAAACTTCCTCTACACTCCATCGGCTAGGGTTACTGGACAGGAACACAGGGTTGATGCCGTGTAACTCAGGTGTGGGCGGGGCTGTATTGGGGTTCCCCAGGTCTCGTTCTCCATGCCCAGCTCTCACTGATAAAGGCCCGGGAGATGTTGGGGAGAGTGCTTCATCATAACTGGAATTATCTGAGCCCCGGCTAGAGTCCTCTTGACCCTAGAAAGAAAACCAAACAATGGTAAGGTCATGAATACGTTTCCTCTCCCCTCCTTAACCACCCTGGGTTTGGGTTAATACTGGGCAAGGAGGAAAAATGACTCCTGCAAGTGAAATGATTTGTACTTCATTTGTAAATGTGCAAAATCACCAATCTCCTCTGAAACGCCTTTCAAGTATAAACTACCACTTTCTTCATCCTCCCCTTCTACCAGTGATTGTTCTAGACTTTCACTGCACAAATCTAGTTTAAGGATTAATAGAGACATAAATCAGCAATTGGAGAAGAGATAAAACAAGTCAGGATCTTGAAATCTGAAGGAACGTAGTCAAGGCAGAAGCCAAGTTCTGATCTTACACTCTCGGGCCCATTTCAAAGGTGGCCCCGGGACAGCACTCACCCGGTGGCGCCTGCCCTGGGTCTTGGCCCGGGCAACGTCAGAGGAGCTGCGCCGGGGCCCGCGCCGACGAGCTCGAGCATAGTTGGCTTCCTGAAATTCTTTCATTTTTTTCCTCTTCAGCCGGAACTGGTGGCTGCAGCTCACGTTATACCTACAGGACACACACAGGTAGGGTAGCAGAGTTGCTACCGACAACTCCCTTGTACCCTACACTAAAGGTAAATTGGTATTTTTTAAGAGCTGATTTGGGAAATACTATGAAAGCAAAGGAGACATTAAATGACAGCTGTGAGATGATTCTGGGGAAGGGACGCAATATTATGTGGAAGAACCACCGCTGAAGGCAAGGAGGTGGGTGCTGCAGTACCTCTTAGCACAAGTCATGGAACAGAATCTCTTGGAGCCTCGAAACTGCTCTGCAGGGGCGTACTTTCCACAATACTCGCACTTCAGGAGATTCGCCTTCTTATCTAGCTCTGAAAAACAAGGCATTGCTTGCAAGCTGCCATTAGTTTCTGCCAAACCATACTTAGGCCCAAGGCTGGACTCTTAATTACTACTCCCAGGGTTTGCCCCCAAAGACCTGCACCATAATATGTACACCATAAAACAAAGTGCAAATCCAAAACCATAAAGGGACACCCATCATAGTCTTCCTAATCTTAAACCAGATTATTTCCATTCTAATGACTAATTTTATCCTAATCCGTAAACTCAGATTTCAGACAAGACTGCGGTTCTAAACAGAAGAGGAACTAATTACTAATGCTTAGATAACCCTCTACCACAGTTTCCAAAAGCCAAGGGGAAATATAAGTAAGAGTTTAATGGACATTATAAAATCTAAAGGAGAACTGGACATTAAGAAATACCCTATTTTAGGGCCCTGGCTGGTGGCTCAGTGGATAAGGTGCCGACCTGCGAACCCAAAGGTCACTGGTTAGATTCCCCAGCCAGGGCACATAATGAGGTTGTAAGCCAGGTCTCCAGTCAGGTTCATAGCTGGAGGCAGGTGAAAGGTAGCCACACATTGCCTCTCTCCCTCTGTGCCTCTTTCCCTTCCCCTCTCTCTAAAAATAAAATATTTTTTTTAAATACCCTATTTTAGAGCATCTTTGAAAAATATGTCTTTAAAAGTGAATAATTTAACAGCTTTCTTTAGCTTGATAAAATTCCCCCTAATCCTATGAAATTCCTTTTGTGTGATTCTGCATATTCTAATATATAGTTTCTCTGTCTGAATAGACATCAGATAATTCCTACTTTAAATAGACAACTACAATTTTATACTGAGTCCTCAAACACATCTGCATGAGCGTCCTTCCCCAGATGGGTCTCTAAATAAATACTTACCAGCAGATGGGCTGTCTCCTCCCAAGGGACCACCTAACTGATTCTCATTCAGTCCTGTCAGGAGGCCAGTCTGTAATGACTTCTCAGACTCTTTCATTAACTGAGAACAACCCACCTGTCCCAGAGAAAGTTCACAGTTAAGTTAGCCTAATTTCTTTCCACTTCTCCATAGCTTTCCCCAGCATTTCTCACCATCATGTCTTTGCCTGGATCTCTGAGTTAATGGCCGGGTTTAGTTCACAATCATTTTCCATTTGGGAGTCAAGAGTCTCTAACTGGCTTTTTTCAGATAAATCATTGGAGAGCAGATTCCTACCCTGTCTCCATTTTGTCCTTTGGGGTCCTAAGTTGAGGGAACACACTAGGAATTAGGATAACTATGTTCTAGTTTTGCAACTCATGGTACCTAGGAAAGTCCAATAACTTCTCTACCACAATTTTCCTTATAAACCAACCTCGTTTGTCTAAGTAAACATTACAGCTTTAAAGATCACTTTGTCTTTTCCTCTTTTCTTCCCAAACATTCTCATTTTCTCATCCATATATTCTTTCCTTTTCTGTTCTTTTTACAACTCACCAAATGAATAGCAGAACTGATCCCTTCTCTGCTAATAAATAGTTCTCAGCCTTCTGATTTTAGTGGCATTTGAAAAGACCAAAGTCAGACCAAGTCCCCACTTGAAAGTCCCACCTTATGGCCCTGCCCTCACCGGGAAAGGTTCTGCTCCTTCCTGGATAACGAAGCCTTCAATGATGTGGGTGAGGATCTGGGGCTTCACGATGGCCTGTGGGGGTTTTGAGTCACCCATCTGTCTGGATACCATGGCTAGTGTAGGAGGTGGTGCTGATGGGGCAGGAGCCAAGGGTACTAGTTCACTGCTTGGGGTATTAGCATTCACATTAGTCACTGAATCAACTTTTTCTGGAAAATAAACACAAATTAAGAAACAGATGTAAGGTGATGTAACTGACCCATGTATTAGCCATGCCAGCCTCATCTTCCACCATAATACATGGTCATCTTTGCTCATTCACCTGGATTCCATTTTTCAATCTACTCATTTGTCCACCAAGTTCAGACCCATATTCTACTGAACCAGCTCTATCTTTCAGCTCGGTCTCTCATACCATTCATCTCTGCGCTTCAACAACACTGCAGAAGTCGGGCTCTCACCTCCAAGACTGCTCTTCTCCTCCATGGACTTTGGGCTCTCTGCCACTGGAGATATTTTCGCAGGAAGCACTGGACCCAGTGCAGAGACATCATCTCTTTCCTCCTCGGACTCGGCCTTGCGTTTGAGACTTAATGTCTGGGGTTTGCCCTGTAAATATCAGGAAAGAAATCAAGAGTTCGGAGTGAAGGATAAGAAACCAAAAATATTCCCAAACTTTCAGAGAAAGTTTTCTTAGCTGCAGCTTTCCCAATTGGTACACTTCCCATGGTACATTAAAATTCCTGGTCATTTCCAAGAAGTGTAACTTCCACATTAGAACAAAAGAAAAGGCAACATTCATTAGTCCTGACCTAGACCTCAAGACCCTAGACTCATTATGGTCCAACTAAGAACTGTTACTCTTCTAAAGATTGCTTAGGTAGTTAAGGCTATCCTGATCTAACTTAGTACAGATCCCAAATCCTAGAATGACTTGTAGCAAATTTAGGAGTACACAATTCAGATACTATATAGATTAACATTGCTCTTTCAAAAAGAACAAGTACCAGTATCTTACTTTCCATTAATCTCTCACACAACACGAACAGATCAATACCTCCTAATTCTCCATTCCCCTACTAAGTTAAGTTCTATTTCTACTCAGCCCCAGGGCCACTCTAAAGAGTGACAGTGCCCTCAAAAACCAGCAGACACCACTCACCGGCAGGTGCACAGACTGCATGTAGAAAGCAGCAGGGACCTGGGCTACCACAGGTGAGGAGGTGGTAGCCCCCCCCTTGACCACATGTGCTGTCCCCTGAACAGGAGCCAGGGTCACCCCAGAGGCCAATGTGGGAGGGCACTCCTGCAGTGCACCAGGAGCCTGGGATGACGGTGGCGAGGAGGCCAAGTGGGCCTGGCCAGGCTGCATTGTACCTGGCATCCCCCGGGAAGTAGGCACAGCAGCTGCCAGCTGTGCCAACCCCAAAGCCTGTGCCTGGGCTGAACCTGGCTGTCGGGTGCCCACAACTTGCACAGGGATATGGGGTGGTGGTTGCTGAGTAGCCGACATCTTAGCAGCCCCTAACTGAGGAGGCTTGATTGGTGCCGCAGGTGGTTTGGACTGAAGAGAGATGGGCGGCTTGGGAGTTGGGTCGGGTGGGAGGGACAAAGGCGAAGACTGAAGCATGGGTTGCACAACCAGGGTCTGGGCTTGCTGCTGAGACTGGGAAGGTGGGACCTGCTGAGTAGGTGGGACCTGTGGTGGCTGAGGGGCAGAGAGAGCTGTGGCCTGCTGCTGCTGCTGCTGCTGCTGCTGCTGTTGCTGCTGCTGCTGCTGTTGCTGCTGCTGCTGCTGCTGGGCCAGCTGGAGGTGTGTGGCTGTGTGGAGTAGCTGAGACTGACGGTGCTGAAACTGCTGCTGGTGGTGGATGGCGATCTGCTGCTGGATCACCACCTGTTTCTGCTGGAGGTGGATCTGTTGCTGCTGCTGAATCAGGGAATGGGGCTGGATCTGTGTGTAGGTGGCTATGGGAACCAGCCCCGATGGAACAATGAGGAAGAAGAGCAGAAATAATCATCATTATAATATTCAAAGTAAAATTGTCTTTCCAAGTTATACCCAGTTTTGGAATTACAGAATGGATGGAAATTGAACCTACAGGGACCTGAAAGATCACCTCATACATACTCTTGCCTCTGAGTCAGACATTGCCAGATATTACCATCTCTAAGCTTAAAGATGTCAACAAAGGAAATCGCTTGCTCAATCATTTAATAATCCCCAGTAATTTTTCACATTTAATTTTTATTTTCTTTGATATACTTAAATCATGTTACTTTGAATGTAGCCAAGTAAACTGGTCCATTTTCTGTATGGCTGAACCGACTTCCTCAAGGCTGAGTCCATGTTTTATTCATTTTTACATCCCTAGAATCCAGCCCAGCACATTAGAAAAAGTTAATAGTCACTGAAAGCATTAATGTCTCTAGAGGTAAAAATAAAACATCTTCCTGTGATTGTCACAATTTTTAAGACTCATCAGTTTAGGTTCCCACCTATGAGAAGTCTTAGCAGTCAGCAGGTGTACGCTCTGCCTTTACCCAGTTTCCACCACTGTAAAGGAGTTGACCTCACCCCACCCCCACACCCCCACTAGATGGTCCAGAAAACATATGTGATAATGAAAGCACTTTGGAAACAGAAATGCTATAGTTTGCAAATACTACATTATTAGCAATACAACTGATAATTAACTCTTACTTTTTGTGAGTAAATTATCCAAATGGAGCAACAACTAAAGTGCTAGAAATAAGAAAGGCAAAAATAAACATTACCAAATAAGGTTTACATATCTAACCATAGTCTGAAAGCATGTATAAACTATTTTGGGTTGTTTTTTTTTTAGCCTTATCATTGACACAGGTGATCACAGGTTGCTGTATTAAACCATGGCTCTATTTGCCAGTCCTAATTGTTCTGAAGCACTTATATCATCCTGCTCTACACTGGGCCACCTAACCACCATTAAACAAACACAGTGAAAAAATTCATCCTTTATGCTAGATTGTAAACTCCATGAAGACAGGGAATCTGCTTCCCAAAGATGTAATCCTAGCCCCTAGCACACAGTAGGCAACTGAACAAGAACTAGGTCAACAAATGGGTAGAGTGACTAAACTGAAGAACTCGGGGCCAAAGGCAACTTGTAAACTGATAGCTGCCTGGTGGAAAAAGACAAGAACTATCTCTGTTACCAGTCCAATCTCCCTGGATGAATATGATCAGGGGTGACGTGACAAAGAGAAGCAGGAAAAAAGGCAAATAAGTGTACTCTGAGGATTTCAAATGGTTCTGAGAGAATAATAACACTGTGAGAAGCAGCCATTTACCTGAGCTAATAAGGGTCTGGCTGGGAGCAGGTGTGGCTGTCCGGGTCAAGTTCATGCCCACGCTCTGCTGACTGGTACCTTCCGCTTCTGCCTTCTTGGCTGCTGCGCTTTCTGCCTCGGTCTGGCTGCCCTGACTCACAGTCACTGTTTGGGCTGCAGGCAAGGGCTGCACCACTCCTGTGCCCTTCCTGGGACAGCTCCCACCACCACCTATTCCTGAGGAAGGCAACGGACCCAAGCCCCCAGGTGCCTGGCCACTTCCACCTGGGCCCATAGCCCCTGGGATGCTATTCCCACTGCCTCCACCAGCCTGACTAAGGTTGAGGGACTGGCCCGATGCTCCAGAGGAGGCCTGAGCCACAGCTAGAGCCTGGCTCGAGGCCTGGGAGAGGCTAGTGACAGGGGATGCTCCAGGAGGAATGGCCTTCTGAGTAGAGCCTTGCATTTGAGGTCCTTGGGCTGAGGCCTGTTGGTTCCTCACTGCCAAGTTCTGGACCTGAAAGATAATAACAAAGAGATTGAGAAAAGAGGAATAAGATGCACTAGGGTCAAAGATTTCAGAGACTAATTCAGAAGCAGCACAGACAGCTACAGCCCACCTCAACTTGTACAACCATCTTCACAATTATATATATTAAAGGCTTTCCAGTCACCCAGGAAGAACTCAACAAATTTTATTTCCAGTATCCTTCATTCAGTATTCAATCTATCATTAAGTTTGGTCATTTATTCCTTCAAAATGTCTCAGATTTTTTCCCTTTCCTTTCCATTCATTCATTCATTCACTCACTGAACAGCTATCAAATGCCTACCCACTATGCTTTAGGTATTACACTGGATACTAGGAACGCAGGGATGAAAGACAGTCCCTGCCCTTAGTGAGTACTTTCTACTAGGGAAGAAAGACAAGAAAATCACCAATAACAATATTATACTATGCATAAAAATGCACAAAGTGCTATGGGAGCACAGAACAGGAAGAGTAACTCAGACTATAAAGATTAGGGAGGTCTTCTTAAAACATGATGTTTGATCTGAGGCCCAATAGGTAATAGTGAAGGTGAGGGTTTGAAAACACAGGCGACAATACTTGTAAGACCATCAAGCCAAGAAAAGGAATAGCATTTTTGGAAATTGTAACTATTTCATTATGTTTGGAGTGAATTAGAAGATGTGGCAAGAAATGAAACTAGGAAGATAGTTTGAGGTTAGGGAGATAGACAGGTACCAGATTATAAGAGCCGAAATAAGGATAAATAAAATAAGGAGAGTCTGAACTTCACTTCAGACAGATGTGTATCTATCATCTGCATTACTACACTCCCAGCACCTAACACAGTGCCTGACACAAAGTACTCCAAAACATAAGAGAGAAGGAATGATGAGTACTTAATTGATTACAGGAAACCACTGAAGAACAGAAGAAAATCAGAATAAACATGATCAAATCTTCAGCTGAAACCATTTTATTTATTTATTTTTTTGAAAGCCCTGGCTGGTGGCACAATGGATAAGGCACCAGCCTGTGAACCCAAAGGTCACTGGTTTGATTCCCAGCCAAGTCTCTAGCCTGTCTGTAGCTAGAGGCAGGTGAAAGGCAACTACACACTGATGTCTTCTCCTCTGCCTCTCTCCCTTTCCCTCACTTTAAAAATAAATAAAATCTTTAAAATATATATTTTATTCATTATTTTCAGAGAGAAGGGCAGAGAGGGAGAAAGAAAGGGAGAGAAGCATCAATGTATGGTTGTCTTTCACCTGCCTCCAGCTACGGACCTGGCTAGAGACCTGGCTTGCAACCTGGTTATGTGCCCTGGCTGGGGAATCGAACCAGGAACCTGTGGGTTTGCGCCAATTCTCTGAGCCACACCAGCCAGGGCTGAAACCATTCTTTTAAACATTGCTGATGGAAATGTAAATCAGCACAGCCACTTTGCCAAACAGTTTGGCAACATATCCTAAATTTACCATTCATACACCCTCTAACTCGGGAACGCCACATGAGAAATTTGCTGTGTACACATGGAGGCATGTATAAAATGTTCACACAGCATTATTCATAGTAACAAAAGCCTGGGCACAACCCAACTGGCCATTATCCGAAGAGAAGAGCCCTGGATGGCGTGGCCCAGTTGGCTGGAGTGTCGTCCCATAACCAAAAGGTCACCAGTTCAATTCCCAGTCAGGGCACATGCCTGAGGCGCAAGCCGAGCCCCAGGCTGAGGACGTGCATGAGAGAACTGATCAATGTTTCTCTCCCTCTCTTCCTTCCTCTATCTCTAAATAAGTAAGCTCTACCAAAAATTTCTTAAACACTGCATACAGCACAAGTACCTTTTAAATGTAAATACAAATAAAATGTGTACTTTTCAAATATTATATTATTTAATTATATGATGATATGGTTTCTGGGATTTGCTTCTAAATAATCCACAAGCGAAGGGAAAGCCCTGGAAAAACTGGCCTGTGGAATACAAGGTGGAGAAGTACACAGATGTGGTGCATCTCCCAAAACCAAAATGGGTAGATCTACCTCAAAACTGGAGACAACCAGAAATTCCAGAATATTGAACTGCAGAGAAGTCCAACAAAGGACAGAAGGAAGAAATACTCATCCAGACAGGTAGGAGGGGCAGAGCCGGGAGGGAGGACTTGGTTTGGCAGCACAGCAGCTGCAGTGGGACGGCAACTAAGACCAACCAGCCACCAACGCGGTCACACCTCGTGGCTCAGGGCCCCAGCGCCAGGTGTATGTTAAAGCCTCATTGCTTCTGATGGTGAAAACCAGTGCGGGCCAGGGCTGAGGAAGACACTGACGATCTTTGCTCAGCAGAGTCCATTTGTTTAGAGGCCCCTATGGTCCTGGAACATTCCCAGACCCACCCACTCGGGTCCACAGCCCAGGCAACAGCTAGAGAGGTATCAGGACCATACAGGAAGCAGGAGAAGTACCTGGAAAAGGGGCAAGTGCTGAGCAATCAGCACTATTCCCTCTCAGACCCCTCCCCCACGTACAGCACCGCAACAACACGGTGAAACTGGTGGCCGGCACTAACAAGTTCCTAAGGCTCCGCCCCTTACAACCTAACAGGTGTGACAACTCTAGCTAAGACACAGAAGCAACACAGGAGCCTGTCAAGTTAAGGAGACAGAGAACTAGGGCTCAAAAAAGGGAACAGATCAATGTCCCAGGGGGCAAACTAAGCGATGAAGAGATAGCCAGCCTGACAGATGTACAGTTTAAAATGG
>PVIW01001856.1:143405-259944 GCA_004026585.1 Noctilio leporinus
GAAAGAAGGAACTTGTACCCTTTGCAACAACATGGATGGAACTGGAGAGTATTATGCTTAGTGAAATAAGCCAGTCAGTGAAGGACAAATATCATATGATCTCACCCATTACGGGACAATAATGAGCAAAACTAACAACAAGCAAAACAGAACCAAATATATGAATACAATGAATAGGCCTTCAGTGGTCAGGGGGAAAAGGGATGGGGGGAGGGGGGAGGCAGGGGCAAGAAAGGGGAGCAGCTTTCTAGACAAGCAGGTTTCTAGACAAGAACCTAGTATAAAGGAACCATGGACATGGACAACAGGTGGGATTGACTTTGGGGGGAATGGGTAGGTGGGGAGGGGGACAGAGGGGAGCAAAAAGGGGATGGATGTAATACAACAACAATAAAATGTTTTAAAAAATAAATAAAATAAAATAAATAAAATAAAATGGGGGTGATAAAGATACTCACAGATTTGACAGATATGCTTGAGGATGGCAAATGCAAATGGAAAGAAGTGAAGGCTAGGCTAAGTGAAACAAAGGAAAATACAATACCAATGGTGAAGGGAAGGAAAATGGGGTTCAAATTAACGATTTGGAACGTAAGGAAGAAATAAAATCAACCAGTACAGAAAGAGGAAACAATGAGGGGCTTGGGAATTGCTGGGACTTTTCAAACATGCCAACATCTGAACCATAGGGGTGCCACAGGAGAAGAGGAAGAGCAAGAAATTGAAAACTGATATGAAAAAATAATGAAGAAAAAGTTCCCAAATTTGGTGAAGGAAATAGACACACAAATCCAGGAAGCACAGAGAGTCCCAAACAAGCTAGATTCAAATTGGACCACACCAAGAACATCATAATTAAAATGCCAAAAGTTAAAGAGAATCTTAAAAGCAGCAAGAGAATAATTACCTACAAAGGGGTTCCCATAAAACTCAGCTGACTTTGCAAAAGAAACTTTGCAGGCAAGAAGGGACTAGCAAGGAGTATTCAAAATGATGGAAAGCGAGGGCCTACAACCAGCAAAGCTATCATTTAGAATGGAAGGGCAGAAAAAGTGCTTCCCAGACACAGTAAAGCTAAAGGACTTTATCATCACCACGCCATTAGTATATAAATGTTAAAAGAGACTTATTTAAGAAAATGAGGCTCAAAATTATGAACATTAAAAAGACAACAAATTGACAACTACCAACAACAGAACCTAAAAAATAAAACTAAAGCCCTGGCTGGTGGCTCAGTGGATAGGTGCTGGCCTGTGAACCCAAAGGTCGCTGGTTCAACTTTCCAGCCAGGGCACAAAACCAAGTTGCAAGCCAGTTCTCCAGCCAGTTTCTTAGCTGGAGGCAGGTGAAAGGCAACCATACATCGATGTAACATAATTGGTGGATACAAGATAGGGGGAAGTTAAGAATAGTAGAAGAAAGGGTAAAATCGGAGAACTTGTATGTACAACCCATGGACATGAACTAAGGGGGGTGGGATTGCAGGACGGAATGGGGGTCTTGGGTGGAGGGGAGCAAAGCGAAAAGAATCTGGGACAACTGTAACAGCATAATCAATAAAATACAGTTAAAAAATTTTTACATACATGCAGTTAATTTGTGAATATCATTACAATAAAAGATTTCAGTAAAAAGAAAAGAAAAACTGGCCTGTCTTCATCAATATTGAAGCTACATGATAGATACAAAGGAATTCATATATTTCCTGTTGTTTTATATGTTTTAAGTTTTACATAATAAGAAGTACTTTATTATTTGCAGATGCAATAAAACTATATAAAAAGGGACACAAACAAAACATAAATCTAGGAATCAAAATGTCTTCGCCATGGACACAGGCAGGCAGTAGATGGAACCAGGAACACTGATTACATTATTAAAACTTACTGAGTAAATAAATAAAAGTGAGCCATGAATAGACCATTAATAAGAGGAAATCATGAACCAAGGATTATGATTTATCAAATTTTGTAGATCAGAGGAACAATTTAAAATAACGTTAGTAATTTAAAAAGAGAAAAAGATCGCATGGACCCGGACAACAGGGTGGTGATTGCTGAAGTCAGGTGTGCGGAGGTGGAGGAGGGTATGGGGTGATAAATGGTAATGGAAAAAATGCAATAAAAAATACTGTAAAAGTTTTTTAAAGAAATAGGAAAAAAAAATTAGGAGATGAAAAGTAATAATGTTAGTATCATACAGTTTCTAAGAAAACTTATTCTGACAATGTGGAAGAGGATGAGAAATAGATGTGGCTGAAATCAAGAGACCAGTTAGAAAACTAGTACAGTAATTCAGGTGAAAATTGAAACAATCTGGATTCAGGCAACAGTAAAGAAGAACAGGTGATAGCTTTTGAGAATGATTTACAAGAATGATCAGGACTGGTACTGGGGCACTTAATATTTGGCAATTATACAGGTTTTTTCTAGTCAGCTTCCTTTCCACAATGGCTACTTAAAATTCTAGTTTCCCCTATACTTCTTCAACCACTTCCTCTTTCCCCTCTCATCCACCCCTTTCAGAGACCATAAAACCATTACACGAGCATGACGCTTTGCGTTCCACCACCAAATTTATATATACATGCAGCTGTGTAAGGACCCGTCACTGACTTCTCCCTTCTCTCCCTCTATCCTTCCTCCTTTTCAATTCTCTTCTTTCTCTTAACCTCTCCTCTATGGGCTGCCATCACCATCCCAGAACCTCACTTCCCTTCCCCTTGTTTCATCCTCCTTTCCTGTTACTGCTAAACTCTTAAGGAACAGATGCATGTAGTTTGCTACATGAGTTAACTCATGTTTGCACTTGCATTAGCTTTTGTATAAAATTGCCGGTCAACAACGTGTTAATAATTGTTTACATTCCCTGCATCTATTCCCATTATCAAGTCATTCCTGACCCCTTCACGCCACTGAAATGGTCTCCATCCATATCAGTAACTCCATTTTTCTTGCCCTCTCTCTTGCATTTAAAGGACTCTCACCATTTCTTGTCCTATTCTTGTCTTCATGACACCACACAATCCAGATTTTCTTGCCTGTCAACCTTTCCTACTCCCCTTTATCAGCCAATCACCCTTTACTCAACCTTGAACATTCTTAGTCTCATAAATGTGACTATCAGATCTCATTTTTAGCATCCCCCTCAACTCCTTACCCACCGCATCAGTTCTCACTTTTCCAATGACCTTCTAAGTTTTTCCTCAAATCTATTCATCTCTGTCTATCTCCACTGCTACTGCCTAACCCAAGCACCATCTTTCCCCTAAACTGTTATGATAGTGTTCTCCCAATATTTACTCACGCCATCTCCATTTATCATTTACAGAGGAGCCAAGTCTTTAAAATTAAAATTTAAAAATAACCTCAAATCTCTCACATCACTTCCATGTTTAAAACCCTTCCATAGGTTCTCACTGCCTTTCACATAAAGTCCCAAATCCTAAACGCAAAGCCTAAGGTCCTTCAAAATGAGGTTTCTCCTATCTCTGCAGCACCATCTCCATTCCCCTTTGCCCAAATCCAGGAATACAGGTCTTCTTTCAGTTCCTCAAATATATAATACTCCTTCCCACCTCAGCAACTCTGGACATAAGGTTCCCCTGCATTCACCACTCCTTCCATGTCTTCACCTAACCAATTTCTCAGACTCAATTTAACTGTCACCTCCTTAAGGAGGCCTTCTTGACTTCTACCCCATCCCAAGGCTAAATTAAGTCCCTTTCTATGTTTTCAAAGCTCTCTATACTTTCTAATGAAGCAATTATTAAACAATTTAGGTGGTTATTTGTTTACTGCCTGGTGATTCAGTGATCTGTAATCTCAGCAGTCTAGGGATAATGACTCACGCATTCAAGGCTTCGGAATGCCTGGTATATGATGATAGCTAACACTCTGAACACTCACTACATCCAGGCACTGTTCAAACATTCATATATAGCAACTCATTTAGTCCTCACAATACACCGAGGTAGGGTTTTTTTTTAAGATTGTATTTATTTATTTTCAGAGAGAGAAGAAGAAAAGGAGAAATGGAGAGAAATATTGGCGTGGGTTTGGTTGCCTCTTACACATCCTCAACTGTGTAATCCATATGGCATGTGCCATGACCAGGAATCGAACCAGTGAACTGAGATAGGTATTTTATAATAGATGTTTTATATATGAAGAAACTGACCAAAAGCTGTTGGGCCATTTTCATAGGGTCACACAATGAGTCATGGAATTGGGACCAAACATCAGATTCACATTTGTAACCACTACTCTGTCCCTCTACTTGTTAACACTTAATAAGTAGATGGATAAATGAAACAATTGTATATGGAAGCAGTCTCAACCTCATCCTGTGATCCTACTGTGATTACACCAAAGTCTACGACAAAGGTCTTACCTTATTGCTAAATGACCCCAAGCATTTCTTAGTAAGTTCCCTAATTTCTTTTTCTTTTCCAGGTACATGGTCCTAGATAATTCTTTCTAAAGAACTTGCCCTATCCTATTAATCTGCTCTTCAATAGCCAGCAATGACCCCTGCTACCTATGGAGTTACTTGGCTTTCAGACTTCTCCCTATCAATGACCTTTTCTACCACTAGGCTTGTTGTCTCCTCCTTATCCACTCACCCCCAACTCATAGTCACATATGTGAATTATGCCTTTACACATACTATTCTGTCTCATTTTCTTCTTAACTCCAAATGAAATCATACCCATCCTCCAAGAATTTACTCAAGTACCCCAAACATCACTGAGAGGTAATGTAACCAACTCTCCTCTAAATTTGTGTCAATTTACTTTTGTACTTCTTTGTTCTGTAAGCTTTCTTTTTTTTAAAGATTTTATTTTATTATTTTTAGAGAGAGGCAGAGAGGGAGAGAAACATCAATGTACGGTCGCCTTTTACCTGCCTCCAGCTACGGACCTGGCTGGAGACCTGGCTTGCAACCTGGTTATGTGCCCTGGCTGGGGAATTGAACCAGTGACCTTTGGGTTCACAGGCTGGCACCTTATCCACTGTGCCACCAGCCAGGGCTATGTTCTGTAAGCTTTTTATAAAGACTTGGCTCATATTTTCAATCCCTCAAAGTTTCCACTATGTATCTGAACACATCAATACAAAGCTCAATATTTACTTGCTAACTGATAAACTAAAAAATAAAGAAAAGAAAACAGTATTATGAGATCCCAGTTTACATCCCTATTCATAAGATGAAAAAACCAGGCTATGTCCGTAAAAAGTCCAGCCATTGTTAATATAAGAACAATTCACATGACATCAATGTAACCTGGCAGCCAAGGAGAGTGGACTGGAATGTGCCTGTGTAAACAATGACAACTTTACTGTACTAGTCAGTGGGGGCGACAGACATCATTGAGGGAGCATGTGTACGGTGTGACTGTCACATCCAAAATGACTGGAAGAGCAGAGCAATGAATCTGCATCAGATTTTGCATTTAGCTTGACCATTCCTCCACACAAATTATTCACGTGATTCTGGATGCCATAGCTATGGACAACCAGGGATTGGCAGCTTCATCACGACACTATGCCCGCTCATGCATCGCAATCTCATGTAATTTTTTGGCAAAACATCAAACCACCCATGTGACTCAGCCCCCTACAGCCAAGATTTGGCACCCGCCAACTTCTGGCTTTTCCCAAAACTAGTATCACCTTTGAAAGAGAAGAAATTTCAGACTGTCTGATGAAATTCAAGAAAATACAACGGGGCAGTTGATGGTGATTCGGAGAACGGTGTGAGGCCCAACATGCCGACTTTGAAGGAGACTGAGGTATCATTGTCCTATATACAGTGATTCTTGTATCTTACATTTTCAATAAATGTCTCTATTTTCATAGTACATGGCTGGATACTTTCTGGATAGACCTTGTATATATGCAATCCTAACACTATATATATTTATATTTGGGGGGAGTGGGAAGCAATGGAGAGAAAGATCTCACTGGGACTACACAGTAAGCAGAAACAGACTACCAAAAATTGAGATACAGAAACTCACAGAGACGGAATCAAACACTCTTCCAGCAACTCATCCAGATCAGCTTAACACCTATGTAACAGTACAACTTCCTCAACCATCCCTCACCTTCCAGAGACAGCACTGCCAGGAAAGAGAATAAAAGACTTGCCAAATAAGCTGAGCCACAGAGGACTAAAAAATGGTAAGGAAATGTGCACTGTGTTAAGAATGAGACTCCCAGATCCAGGCTCAAATAAGTCACTTCCTAACTCAGATAAGTCAAAAGTTGGAAAGGGATTCAAGTTCGATAGAAATTAAGGGGAAAAATAAATAAGAATTCTGAAAAGTGATGATGAGGTAGAAGGGCAGGTCCTAGTCAGGAGTTGTTCCCTTCATCCTCCCCAGTGCCCATCCACAGGTCAATGGTTGCCACTGACCTGGTCTGCATCTGCATGAACTCCTGGAGACTGAGCAGACGGCACCTCCTGCTGGACTGCAGCCACTGCCCCGTTAGGCATCAGGATGAGCTGGGAGGCTAGAGGCACATTCCGGCCCAGGGTCCGGTTTACCTGCAATAGGTTTCCCAGCTGTGGCTGGCAAGGAGAGGAGGAAGAGCAGAAGAAAGAGAACAAGAGGAAAAGAAGAAAGCCAGAAATGGAAGGGAAGGACCACAAGACAAAATAAACAGAAGATATGAAATAGCAAAGCTCTGCCCCTTTCCAAACCAACCCAGAAGACCCTTATTCTCCATACGTGATGAATCATCCAGAAGAAAACTTAGAATATGTATAAAACTACAGATTGATAATAAAGAGTCAAACATGAAAGAAATTGAGACAATGAGCATTCTTGAACAAGTGTTTATGTACAGTGAACAGACTAAGAGAACACTTAGAATTTATGTACCTGAGCCACAGATTTAAAGATTAGAGTATCTGGTGCTAATTTGGTCAAACGTTAAGGTGAACATCTTCTAACTTAGGATCTCAATGTAATCTACAGGCTACCTGTGAATACTGAGCATTACTTCTAGAGGTAAGGCAGAAGTAGATCAGCTTATCCTGAAATAGCTGGGTAAGTATGATTAAATAAAATAACTTTCACTCAAGTCCTAGCCAGGGACAGAACAATTATGCCCCGGGACAATGGCATCTGTGTCTGTGGCTTACCCGTAGATACATCTGAGCCTGGGACTGGTTGAGGGGTGGGGAGGTGGTGTTCCCCAGTAGCACAGACTGGGTCAAAGTGGTAGCACTGGGAGAGCTCACACTCTGGGATCGGCTGATGAGCTGGGCGGCCGACGTGGTGGCCAGATTGATCTGTGTGGTACAGAAAGGAACCAAGACTAAGGATTTAGGAGAGAGAACAGAGTATCTCACTTTCATGGGATCAGGGGAAAATGAGTAATACCTTCCTATCCACTATCGTCCTCCTGGTTACTATTTGGTATCACCAAAGTAAACAATCCAGTACCTAAGTACTAGCATAACAGCTGAGAAGGCAAAGGAAGGAAAGGAACAGATTTTATTTCTCATTGAAGGGTCCAGAGATTAGTCCCTTCCCTGTATTACGTCCTCTTCTTCCCCAGAATTTTCTCTCTCCTTTCTTAGACTTCCTCATTAAGACTCCTATATAGATCCAAGTTGGCTGCTTTTCATTTTACAAATTCTCTACATAGGGCAGTAAACACCACTGACAGCTCACTGACCACTCCCAGGTCAGCTGCACAAAGTTTAACCCAGAGGTAAAGATGCAGAGGAGAAGCCTCTCAGGGGGAGAAGCAGCACTCACTGAGGCCTGGGTGGTGGCAGTCTGCTGCTGGGCAGTGCTGGTGTTTGGGGAGCTGGCCTGCCGACTGGCAGCAATGGTGGCCTGTTAGAGGAAAGAACATAAGAGCAGAGACAACGAAAGAAAAGGCTGTGAATCTTCCAGTGACAAATTGGAGTATAATAGAGATTTCAGGTAAGAACTGAGACTCAGCCCTGGCTGGTGTGGCTCAGTGCACTGAGTGATGGCCCGTGAACCAAAGGGTCATTGGTTTGATTCCCATTCAGGGCACATGCCTAGGTTGCAGGCCAAGTCCCCAGTTTGGGGCATGTGACAGAGGCAACCACACATTGATGTTTCTCTCCCTTTCATTCTCCCTTCTTCCCCCTTCTCTAAAAATAAATAACATTAAAAAAAGGAACTGAGAGACTCTACTATGGAGCAAGGATAAGTGTATTCACTATGCCAATAACCCTCACATTACCATGTGCTAACCCAACAACTCCCACAAAACGCTCCTGGAGCAGCTTGGCAACCTGTCCTCCTCCCACTTTGTTTTAGGTAAAAGAACCTTCGGTCAGATTATATACATCATGAGCCACTGATAAGTCTAACCCAGAGTTGTCCAATACAAATGTAATTCAAGCCACATATGTAATTTTCTCGTACGTACACTTTTTTAAATGGAAAAGAAACAGAAGTCCACTTTTTAAAAATTAAATTTATTGGGGTGACATTGGTTAGTAAAATTATATAGGTTTCAGGCGTACAATTCTATAATACATCATCCTTATACTATATTGCGTGTTCTCCACCCCAAGTTAAGTCTCCTTCCATTGCCATTTATCCCCATACCCTCTTCCACTTTACTTAAGCCAATATATCTCATTTCAACATGCAACCAACGTAAACTACTGACATGTTTTACTGTTTTTTTCTTTCTAACCGTTTGAAAGCCACAATATCACTGGCGTCTCAATTTGGACTGGTCACATCTTAAGCACTCAATAGCCACATGTAGCTAGTGGCTACCACACTGCACCACGCAGGCCCAGACAGCCATTCTACTTCTAAAAGTGAGTACTCTCGCAGTTCTTACGGCAACCCCCGAAGCTAAGATCCATTCATCCTCCTCCAGGAGGACGGCAGACAGAGGAGACTACGTTCCCAGCCTGGCTTAGCGGAGGATGTGGTATGCCCCGGCCCACCTGTAGCACCTTTTCCCTCCCCTCTTGGGCCAGCGGGCTGCTGACCTCTCACCTGCTGGACCGCGGCCAGGCTGTGCAGCTGCGCGTTGCTGAGCTGCTGCTGGAGCATGAACTGGTGGAAATACTGAGCTGCGTTGGGCTGACGCTGCAGTGCCTGCAGGGCCTAGGAGGAGAAAGACAGGATCAGCCCACTTAGAATGAATTACTCCCAACTCCTATTCCATACAAATCACTGAGATCCTGTGAAGTGGACTCAGGATGAGGACCGAAACAAAGGAAGATGGGAGTCTAGCTAAATCATCAATTTCGGATTTGTCCAGTGTGTTATATGAGAACCAGTAAGTTCACATAATCCTCAAAAAGCAAACAACTGATTAAATCTGCCATGCTCTACTCTATTCTTGTATATAAAGAAAAAAGTAACACAGTGAAACTAAAATGAACGCTCATTTCCCCAAACAGAATCTGGAAATACATGATACAGCAAGGAAAAGAACTGGGACGAGACAGGATAAAAATCAATGAAATGTCAATTAATATAAAGAGAAGAAGAAAATAAAAGATCATATTCTATGGGTACAATAAAAATAATAGAGCCTTAAGGGGTTGAAATGATGAAAAAATAAGAGGAAGTAGTGGTTCATGAAAGATTCTATCAGGTAAAGTTTTCAAACAACTGGCATTTTCAGACATCTACAGTATAATACTAATGGATCGTTATAAAGATGATACTGTTAACTCAGTTTGAGTGCTAACTAATATTCTTTAATAACTAGAACTATTTCTATAATGTGTGTAATTAATTCAGTAACCACAATATTTTAAGTAAAAGGCCTATTCCTGGATGTTTAAAAACAAGGAATTTACTATGTCTAAAAAGAAAACTTTAGCCTTAAGAATTTTACACTTCCATTACTCAAGAGTGATTTATAAAAAAAGACCAAAGATTAAAAATCTGACAATTCACCCCGGCTGGTAGCACAGTGGATAGGTGCCAGCCTACAAACCCAAAAGTCGCTGGTTGGATTCCCAGCCAGGGCACATAACCAGGTTGCAAGCCAGGTCTCCAGCCAGGTCTCCACAGCTGGAGGCAAGTGAAAGGCAATTGTACATTGATGTTCCTCTTCCTCTCTTCCTCTCTCCCTTCCCCATTCTCTAAAAATAATGAATAAAATCTTTTTAAAAATAAATATGATAATTCATGAAGAAAAAATGGATAGACTCTAGCTACATGAAATGAATGACATTAAAAAAAAAAACTTAAAGACTGAATCTCATTCTCTGTCCGCTCGAATTGTAAATTCCTAAGATTCTCAGAACTAGAAGGGACCTTAGTCACCTAATCCAACTTCCCCAGCTTTCTGGAAAGGAACTAAGGGCCATTATCTTCTGGCACCCTTGCAGACACCAAGCCAACACACCCAGATCACAGCACGTCACCTCAGGGTTGAGCCTCACCTGCACTGCTTGCCGTTCATACAGTGACATTTGAGCTATCTGGGGACGAGAGCTGCCCCCAGAGCTGGAACTCCCATTGGTGGAGTTGGAGTTCTGCTCACTCTCAGTCTCCATGATAGTGGTCCAGGCTCCCCAAGGTTGGTGCTCTGACTCAAGACCTAGATGGAAGGAGTAAAGTATTAAAATTTATACCTGACCTCAAACTATTATTTCATATTATTCCATATTATTCTAATTAGTGCTAAGAATCTTGTCTGTCTTTCATAATTCACGATTTCTAGGTTTTATAACTACCAAATCTGCAATATACTCTTCCCCACACCATCTTTTGAAGCTATGCAGTGTCTCAAGAAACAACCATTACAGATTCCATCATAGCTATCATTAAATCTAAAATATCCAGAATATAAGACAGCTCATAATACTAAGACCACTTTATATTCCTGTAACATTTTGTAACCATTTAAAATCTTCCCATTTGAATCTGAAATGTATGGTTATCTCATTTTTATCTGCATCTGCAACATCTTTAACAGCATCATCTTAACAATAGTCACCATTCACTTGAGAAGCCAATAGGTGCCCCTCTCACTGGGCTAGGCTCTTCACCTCCATTATCTCTCCCACTGCTTTTAGGTAAATAATAATATTGCCACTTCACAGCTGTGAAAATGAAGTTCTCTAAGGTTAAAGAAGTCGTCCTGGTAAGTTTCAAGTCTTTATACTAGCACATACTTCTTCTTCAAATCAGAAACAATAACCTGTGATTGCCACTAGTTTGAGTATTCTCTCATTGTCCTCATTTTAGGGAGAAGGGGCTAAAGGTGGAGATATGTTAAATGCACCATGGAAAGTCATAAAACTAGGAGGTAGACGAGCCAGGCTACAGGCCATATAGCCCAACAGCTGCCTGGTTCCAGCTCAGGCTGCTAACAATAACACCTCCGGAACCTCCCTGTACCTTCTTACACCTCAGTTTCCCCATGTGCACAGAAGGCTTCACAACTGAATTTAATATATCATTTCAACAGATGACTCTCAAGTATTAAACATTAAATATACAACAATGAGAATCTTCAAGAAAGTAAGATTCAATTTTTAGTCCATTAAAGTAGTCACAATCGACCCTCTGGGGTCTACATACACTAACATTCTTTGGTAAGAACCAAGCAAAGAAATAGAAGAAAAACAAGAAGACATGTACCTCCAAAGCAGTACTAAATGATAATTAGGGTTTTTTTGTTCATTCTTATTTCTTCTCTTTGGTTAAACCTAGACATCATACTCTGTACTTCTGAGACACAGGGCCACTAGAAATACTAGGTCAGCAAAGCACTATTTGGTTTAGGAATGTAAATATCAAACCAGAATTTCTGCTAAGAGCTGTCAACAGTTTTATTATAATGGATTTATCTTAATGGTTACATCCAAAGCAAGCCAAGTAAATAAAATCAAACCACTTGGCCTACTGCACAGAGCTGGGGAGATTTGTTGTTATTCCATCCCCAGTATCACCTGATCGCACCACTGTTCCCCCCAAGAAGAACTATCCATGTCTTCAGTTTCATTTAAGAATAGCAAATGTCACTGAAAACATGGATACAACCAAAGAAGTACATAGGAGAAACCATATCAGCTTCAACTCTGTCTTCTCCCCACATCTTTTGCCAAAATATCAAAGCACTAAACAGATACAGACCCATGAATCCTCATTATCAGCATGTGAAGAAAAAAAGTGGGTAAGGATTAGAGGCAGCACTCATAGTTACACAAATCACTGGACTTAGTTCACTGGACTCAGTCAGGGACATGAGACCCCTGTACTAGAGGGAACACTAACTCCTACATTCACAGGTGAAAATGCAGATAAACCAAATGACCTCTCATCTCCCCCAGAGTAAAAGCCTTATTAATAATTTTTTTCAGATTGTGAAATGGATATATAGAGATGGAAAGGGACCAGCTTAAAGTCGTTAATAAAATCAATAGAAACTGTTAAACTGTTATCAAAACCAGGATTCCTGGATCCCAAGCACATTCCTCTATTTGTTTGTGATCAACGTTGGAATTGTAAAATTAAGTACAGAAAAATGAAGACAACAAAAAGTTTGGGAGACACGGTAAATTGTAAGTTTTCAGACTTAAAGGGGAAGGAAGAGCGTGAAGTTGACCCACAGAGGTCCCCAGAACAGCTAACCCATGGTCATCCTGAAAAGTAGTATCTGGATGTGTGTGGGTTGGATGGGTAGGGGCACAGATCGCCCGGGAGCTAGGAAAGGATGTTGAAGTGGACCTGGTACAGGGCAGACTGAGCCAAGAGTTGGAGAAAATCAACTTCCCTAAGCATAAAATTCCGTCTTGTAGAGAGGATGGGAAGATTGTGCCAAAGATATGGAAGTAATCTGGAGAGTAGGGATAGCAGATGCCCAGGGGTCCTTGTACCTTGTATACAGAACCTTGATGAAGGTGAGGTTCCAAAGAGGAATCAAATACACCGGCGGAACGGGGCGGGGGGGGGGGGGGCGGTGCAAAGAGAGTGGTACCGGGAGTGAACTGACCCAAGTGAGCAGGAAAATGTGCTTACTGATAGCGGGGAGACAGGCAGGAGACAGACACAAGTCAAGGAACTGGAGGCAGGAACCCAGCGGACCAGAAAAAGCAGGGGGATAACTAGACCGCAAGCATGCTTGGATGCGAGGACCAGAGCCAGAAGAGGAAAAATGAATGAGAAAGGGGGCAGTCAGAAGCAACGAGGGGGACGGACAGACAGCATCCAGCACAGCGACCAGAAGAGCAAGAAGACCGGGACCGGCAGAGCCAAAGAATCGCAGAGCGCAGCGCTAGAGGTAGGCAGGGAAAGGAACTGGGGGAGGTACCTGGGGCGTTCCACAGACCGAGGTGGCTGGAGAAAACGTCCCCGCGCAGCCAAGCCCCCAGAGGTCCTGCCCCTCCCCGGCCCGCGGTCTCCGGGTTACCTTCGCGCCTGGCTCCGCACCCTAGGGCTCCCGGGGGGCGTCCACCTCATGTGCCAGGGACCCCAGTCGTGGGACTGGGATGGGGGCTCGCTCGGCCTCCGCGGCGGGCTCCCCTCGCCTCCTCCCCTTCCTGGAGGGGCGGGGGCGCCGAGGGCGGGGTGGGAGGTGCCCGGCGCAGCCGCGGCTCCCCGCCCCTCCCGCCGCTCCCGTCCGGGCCGGCGCGGCTCTGCCAGACCTCCGGGGCTCACTCGGGGCCTGTCACTTCCTGCTGGGCCGAGAGGGTGGGGGCTGCAGGCCGGGGGCTGCGGGCCGGGCTGGAGGAGGGGGCTGGCGGGGAGGTGCTTCCGGGGCAGCCGGACCCCTCCCCCGGCTCACCCCCTCCCCTCGGCGCCCTCCTTCCCCTCCCTCCGCGCGTCCCTCGTTTCCTGCCAGCGCCCGTTGCCATGGCGACGCTGCTCCCGGGCCTCTGCGCTCTAGGCCTGGGGGGTTTTTTGTTGGGATTTTTTTTTGTTTGTTTCCTCCCTTTCTCGCTCTCTTTCTCCTCTTTTTTTCCCCTTCCCTTTCTCCCGAGTTGTGCTCGCCGGTGGGAGGGACGAAACTGAGCAAGTGCTGGCCTCTAGCGGGGAACCCACCGCTCACGGAGGACGGGAGACGGGAGAAGGGAGGGAAGTGACGTGCGAGGGGGAAAACAGAAGGTATTTTTCTGGAGCGTCGGGGAATAAGGGATAAAAAGAAAGGATCAAGGGGACCAACAGGCAGAGAAGGAGAAAGAGCAAAGCAGCGACCCCCAGAGAAACGGTAGACCGGGAAAGGAGATAATGCGGCGGAAAGGAGACCACAGGAAAGGAAAGCAAACGAAGCAAAAGGGGAGAGAATGTTGATTGTTTCCATCGCTCGCCTCAACTCCAAGAAGGCGGGAAAGAATGCTCACAGAAACAGGGAACCCCTTCGAAGTTGACATTTACTTAAAAGCAACAACCTAGCATAACTGGCTCCGAATAACACATTTGACTCTGTCATTTCAGGAATTTTGGGTGCTTGCATGTGCTTAGGCTAAGTGCGTTTTGTAAAAAGGAACGACAAAAACCTGGGAGAAGGCAGGGGTATAAAGAAGAGAACAATGGGGCTGTGTTTGGGAATACGAAGTGTTTGATAAGGCAGTAGCCTTTGTCACTTGCTAGTTTTAAATTCTCCTAAACTTAGGACATGTAGCAAAGATTTATAGAGCATCTTCTCTGTGTCACTCAGTGTGTTGGAAGCTTGGGTTACATTAGTGCACAGAACAAAGATAACTGCCCCCCTGAACCCTTACAGAAGGAGCCAGGGATCACCTTGTGGGTTAATAACGAGGGCTGATGCTTTCTCTGTTATGATAATTCAGTAATTATTTTGTACCTCAGGTCTTTTCCTAACCTTTGTGCTGTCCAGTTATTTTCCTTGACAACCCACTCTTTAGTTCCTCCTTTCAAAGCCAGTGCAGGATTTGTTTTTACGGAAGACACAGAAGTGTTCTCTTTGTTCTTTGTTTATAAGTTAGATCCGTTTCGATTTGCATTGAGAGAGGAGTGTTTGGACTCTTAATTAGCAGTAGCCAGATTTGTGTCAGAGAAGAATCTCTGCCAGGCTTCTGGGGACCAGTCAGACAAGTGTGCAGTTAGCGAGGGAAGAGGCCGGAGGCAATCAAAGGACTGGAAAAGCACAGACATGAGGTGTGGGAGGGGGGTGAAAAGGGTATGTTGCCAGGATGGATGACAGGCTTTGGCTGTGGATGAATTAAAAGAATCCTGGCAGAGAACTTAGTGGTAGAAAACTAAGTAAAGCATTAGTCATTTCATTTCAATCTCGATTTGTGGCATGTCAAAGTTTAAAGCTTCCTTGTGGAGGCTTAGAATGGATATACTGAGCCTAAGCTGAATATCCTAGCACCAATGAAAAAGTTGTACCTATAGATAAGTTTCAGATTATATTACATTCAGGTCAAGAAACATTAGTCATGTGTTTCCATAGATTCTGTGGGAGAATTATCACTATTGAGTATCTATAAAAAGCCTGTAACACATCCCAAGGATAAGAAATCCAGATGCCAAGAGTGTATTTTTTCCAATAACCTACGGAACTGGCATAACCTAAGGGGTACCTGGTCATTTCAGCCCCATTAGATGTGGAGCAGAACCACTACCAATTCATTTTAGTTACATCCCACATCTGAAGTTTTGTCTTTGTATTTCCCGGATCACCGGCCCCTACATCTACTAAAGTTGTATGTTTAGATGATTTTAGGGGATAAAATAGTGATGATGTGTAATTTCGTTGACTGATAATAAATCTAGCCTAGAAACGCTCTTATCACAGAGCACACGTTAATGATTAGGGGCCAGGAGGTTAACTGTATTATATAGAGGCTTTACCCCATATTTCAGAGTAATTCTTTTCAAGTTCATTATTGTGCAAGACAGGAGTCTTCCTGGGTCATAGGTCTAAGCAACTTCCCAAAGAAAAATTCAACAATAAAGCGAAGTATTAGAAAACCTCCATAGAAGAAAATCATTGTCCCGGACTGAATCAGCTTGGGAACAAGTACGGAACTTTAAACAGAGCACAACAATTAGTGATTTCCAGAAAATGCACAATGGATTTTTTTTTTTTTTTTTGGCTAAACTTTCTCATTTTTATTTAAGGATTCTGCTGGAATTAGCCTTTCTTTTTCAAACCAAACAGTTCGTGTGAATGGAGGCTAAATAATTTCTTTACTCTGCATAACACTGAAAGTCATTAGCCTAAATAGGTGAAAAGGAAATGCATTTTATCTGGTGAGTGGAAATCGACCCCTCCCCCTGCAAACTTATGTAAATAAGGAAAGATGAGAATTTCTAAGGAAATCAACTGTTTGGAAGCAACTAAAGCCAAATAGGAAGTAGGTTAATGTAATTTTGTGCATCAATTGAGCATTCAATAAGTGTTCCTCAGGTTTCTTCTAAACTCAGCATTGTGCAATGAATTGTGAAGGAAGAGGTGGTCCTTAACCCTATTAAATATTAGTATTTAAATGTGTCTGTTTACAAGTAACTAGGTAAGTAAGCATGTGTGATCACATTTTTATGCAAATGTGGGTAGGATAAGGTAGCAGGGAAAAATAAATAACCTTTACTCTAACCACCACCAATTTTGGGTTGAGCCACTGTACCCGTTCCACCCCCATCCCACCACAATTCTATATGCCACTTTAAGGTCCAGTTGGCAGAAAATGAAATGAAGATAAAGGGGATTTATAGACTGTTAAATGTTTAAAGCAAAAAAAGAACCTTAAAATTACCCAATCCCCTCAAATTGGGGTGGAGAAAATTGAAGACTAAAAGATGACGATAGAAGAGGTACATTTTATAATCCTTGGCAAAGAGATGTCAAAAAAAAAGAAAGAAAACTTGTTAAATTAATGTCATAGATGCTCGCTCTTCTCTCAACTAAAAGTTAAAAGTAATTGAAACATATAAAGATACCTCTCATTCAGGACACACCCAAGATATAGCACCTTGGTCTATTAATTATTTGAAGCTGAAGAAATTCGAGAAAAGGGCAGAAACAGGAAAGTCACTGACTTCCTTCCCTTTTTTTTTTTCTTTCCTAAAACAGGTCATAAAATCCTCTGGAGGCCCTGGCTGGCAGCACAATGGATAAAGCACCAGCACTCGAACCCAAAGGTCGCTGGTTTGATTTCCAGTTAGGGCACATAACCAGGTTGCAAGCCAGGTCTCCAACCAGGTCTGTAGCAGGAAGCAGGTGAAAGGCAACCATACATTGATGTTTCTCTCCCTCTCTTACCCTCTCTCTGAAAATAATAAATAAAATCTTAAAAAAAAAAAAAAAAAAAAAAGCTTCTGGAGAGGTGCCCCTGGAGTAAAGGAGGACCCTTAACCCCTAAGACACAGGGATAGCAGAACTTTTGCAGCCGTTAACTGCACTTACCCATACTCCTTAACTTATGATATTCCTCCACAACTATCCACTCTTCATTAAACCCAGCCTAAAGAGACACCAGTCTAACTTTATGTAACTTCATTTCCTTGTGAAGGCTCTTGTGTCACATACCACTTAAACGTTGAAATAAATCTGTAGTCCCAAGATGGAACTGCTCCTTCCTAGGGTCCCCATCAGCAACCAAAACATAGCTAACTTTCATGTATAAATGCTGCACTTGACCAGAAACAGTATATCCTGTCAGCCGATCCTCAAACGACAGACCAGCTCTGGGCTACTTACTTCCTTATTCATTATTCTTTATCCTGTAAAGCTTCCTACGTTGCACCCAATTTTGCAGTCCTTCAAATAGAGCCTGTCCATTATGTGAACTGTTATAGTTTGTATATGTCACCTATATACACATACTCCTTTTCTTGAGAACAGAAGTTTAAAATTACTATGTTGATTGGTTCAGCTGAAAATTCCATGCATCACTATATCCAGAAGAAAGACATACCCCTACATCCTTGAGTAGCATAAGATTGCCAATAACAAAGACATCACCAGTTTAGTCAGTTATCATCATGCAAATCATGTGTGTCTCAGCTTTGGTTGTTCTTTTCATAAAATGGAAACACATAGTATTTGTTAAAAATAAATGAAACATTGTCCTGGTTGGTGTGCCTCAGTGGATTTTCAAGTGCTGGCCTTCAAACCAAAAAGTTGCAAGTTCAATTCCCAGTCAGAGCACATGCCTGGGTTGCAGGCCAAGTCCCCAGTTGGGGGCATGTAAGAGGCAACCAATTGTTTCACACATTGATGTCTCTCTCCCTTTCTTTCTCCCTCCCTTCCCTTCTTTCTAAACATAAATATTTTTTTTCTTTCTTTCTCTATATTTTATTTATTTTTTAATTTTTTTAGAGAGAGAGGGAGAGAGACATCAATGTATGGTTGCCTTTCACCTGCCTCCAGCCACAGACCTGGCTGGAGACCTGGCTTGCAACCTCATTATGTGTCCTGGCTGGGGAATGGAACCAGTGACCTTTGGGTTCACAGGCCAGCACCTTATCCACTGTGCCACCAGCCAAGGCATAAATAAGTAAAGTATTTTTAACAAAATGTTTATACAGCATTTCATGCAGTATCTGACACATAGTTCAAGTTATTGTTTCCTTTAGTAACTCAGTATTTTTTGTCATCACCAAGTGTATCTAAACTACTTTTTATTCAACCTGTATCATAACTTTTTTAGCTCACAATTTAGTTAATAAGTTTGTGAGTTAATGAATTTACTGTGGAGGAGGAAAAACTTCTATTCTCTTAGAAGCAATTAATGGGAGCTCATTAATGAAACTAACAAAAACCAAATTAATAGGAGAAAAGACACCATTTTTATTAATATTTACTTGTATGGGAGTTCACAGAAAAGAAAACTCAGAAACAGAAAAACTTCTATAACCTTCTTAAGGAATAAAAAAGATTTGAGGCTTTCAGGGACATAGATTGCTAAATCTCTGGGAGAGTGCTCTCTTTTCTCCCTGGATGGGGGTTGGAGTGGGGAGCTGGAGGGGACCTTCCACAAAAGGAAACTTATTAGGCAGAGAACACTTTCTGCATCTGTTAATTCTCAGCTGCCTTCAGCTCAAAATACCGCATATGCCAAAGTGGTGTATTTGGGGGCAGCATATTCTGATCCCCTTATTTCTACCATTTTATATGAAAAAAGTATTCCATTTCCTGTGTACAAAATTTACCTCTTTGGGGCTTCAAGTGGGTCTTGGGGGGAGGGGGGCAGTAAGGGGTACTTTTCCAGGATTTGGATACAAATCCATATTGAGACAAAGTATTAGATTTGGGGTCATGTGTCCCTAGGCCAAGAGAGCTAACCCCCTGAGAAGAAGTCTCAAGGGAAAAATATGAAAAAATATTCTTAAAACCTCTCTCTGTTCATGGCTTCACAGACATTATTGCATTTAACCTTCTCAATAACCTTTTCTGCTAGCTATTATTAATCTTTCATTTACAGATGAGGAAATCAAAGCTGGGGAAGGTTAGGTAAATTGTTCCAAGTTCACAGGAGAATTAAGCAATAAAGTCAGGTCTGTCTGACCCAAAGGTCGTAATTACATCACATCTTTCACAGTATGAAAGTAGAGTGGTGCAGTTCTATTTAAAATGCTTAGCACACACATAAATGCTTGCACAAAGGTGGTTAGTGCTTGCCAGCCATGGAAGGCCCACTCTGCCTTTGTTAATAAGGGAAATAAATAACTCTGATTATTGGTCCACAAAGATACTGGGAAGATGTCTTGGCAAATACATAATTTTCCTAAATTCTCTGTTTCCTCCTTGTCTCTTTGTAAGCTATAGTAAGCGATGGCCTCAAAGATGTCATCATCCATGAAATCTGTGAATGAGTTATGCTAAGGCAAAGGGGAATTAAAGTTACAGATGGAATTAAGGTTTCAAACAACTGACCTGACAATGGGAAGATTATCCTAGATTATCTGTTGAGCCCAATGTAATCTCAAGAGTCCTTAAAAGCGTAGGTGAGGAGGAGGAGCCGAGCTATGTCAAATCTCTACTCAGATCCTAGAGAGCTGCCCAGCAACTCTGGGAACATGAGTGTGGCGGCAACAGTAAGGAAGCCGGGGCGGGCACCAACCAACCCAGGTAAAGCCGGGCCGGGCAGCCGCCCCGCCGGGGAAGGTGATTACAGAGGTCCTGATGGATTCACGCAGTCGGCGGCGCTATTTGTGGGGCGCTTTGTGGGGAAGGGAGGCTTTGCCAAGTGCTTTGAGACCTCGGACGCAGACACTAAGGCGGTGTTCGCGGGAAAGATAGTGCCTAAATTGCAGCTGCTCCAGCCGCACCAGAAGAAGACGTCTATGGAGATACCCATTCACTGCAGCCATGCCCGCAGCATTCTGCGGGCTTCCACGGCTTTTTCAAGGACAACGATTTCTTGGTCGTGGGCTGGAGCTGTCCCGCTGGAGCTCTCTCCTGGAGCTGCACGAACGGAGATAAAGCATTGACAGAGCCGGAGCCCGCTATTATCCGCGTCAGATTATCCTTGGCTGCCAGTACCTGCGCCCAGCCCGGGTCACTCACCAGGACCTCAAACTAGGCAACCTCTTCCTGAACGAGGATCTGAAGGTGAAAATAGGGGATGTTGGACTGGCAACCAAAGTTGAATATGATGGGGAACGGAAGAAGACCCTGTCTGGAACTCCTAATCACATAGCTCCTGAGATGCTGAGCAAGAAAGGACACAGTTCTGAGGTGTGGTCCATTGCGTGCATCATGTATACCTTGTTAGTGGGCAAACCACCTTTCGAGATATCTTGCCTAAAAGAGACCTACCTCCGGATCAAGAAGAATGAGTACAGTATTCCCAAGCACATCAACCCGGTGGCTGCCTCCCTTACCCAGAAGGTGCTTCAGACCCATCCCACTGCCCGCCCCGCCATCCACAAGCTACTCAATGACAAGTTCTTTACTTCTGGCTCTATCCCTGCCCGCCTCCCCAGCACCTGCCTCACCATTCCACCCCGGTTTTCCATTGCTCCCAGCAGCAGCCTGGAACCCAGCAACCGGAAGCCTCTCTCAGTCCTCAATAAAGACACAGAAAACCCCATGCCTGAGCAGCCCCAAGCAAAAGAGGAACCAGCAGTCCGGGAGACCACTGAAGCAGTGGACCGCCACCTTGGTGACTTGCTGCAGCAACTGCACAGCGTCAATGCCTCCAAGCCCTCTGAGCGGGGGCTGGTGAGGCAAGAGGAGGCCGAGGATCCCGCCGGCATCCCCATCTTCTGGGTCACCAAGTGGGTGGACTATTCAGATAAGTATGGCCTTGGATATCAGCTGTGTGACAACAGCGTAGGGGTGCTCTTCAATGATTCAACGCCCCTTATCCTCTACAATGATGGTGACAGCCAGCAATACATAGAGCGTGAGAGCACAGAGGCCTACCTCACTGTGAATTCCCATCTCAACTCCTTGATAAAGATCACCCTCCTTAAGTATTTCCCAAACGACATGAGTGAACACTTGCTGGAGGTGGGAGCCAATATCACACCACGGGAAGGTGACGAGCTGGCCCGACTGCTCTACCTGCGTACTTGGTTTCGCACCCGCGGGGCCATCATCCTGCACCTTAGTAATGGCTCTGTGCAGATCAACTTCTTCCAGGACCACCCAGACTCATCCTGTGCCCGCTGATGGCTGCTGTGACTTACATCAAGAAGCGGGACTTCTGAACCTACCGCCTGAGCCTCCTAAAGGAAAGTGGATTCTCTAAAGAGCTGGCCAGCGGCTCCAATACACCCGCGCCGTGGGGTATTGCGGAGCTGCTGAGCTCGTGCTCGGCCACCAATCGCCTTTAGACCTCCTCATAGGCCTGTCCCCTCCGGACTGGTGCCCCTGTTTCCCCCACCAGCACCTTGGCCTGTTGTGGTTAGCTGCCATGGTGCTGGTTTTTATAGTGCCCACCAGCGCTGGCGCCTATGGAGAGAGCCATGACAGGTGGAGGCTGCTGGGTAAGTTATTTTTGTACATGTTAACGTGTGGGCTCTGTGGCCCCTTCCTTTCCCAACCCCACCATATGTACAGAACATTGCTACTTGATTCAGAACTGTCCTTGCCTTGCCTTTATACCTATTAAACATGAAAATCTTTTTTTTCTTGTTAGAAAAAAAAAAGGTGAGGGAAAAGACGCAGGTTGAGTAATGTGCTAACAAAAGGATTCAGGCCTCTGTGCCAGGCCATGAGTGGAGCAGTGTAGGAAGCAGGTAGAAGCTGAGATGTATGATTTGCCCTTAACCGCCCCTAGAGCCTCCAAAAAGAGACCATAGTCCTGATCACATGTTGACTTCCACCCAATGAGATACATGTCAGACTTCTGATCTACAGAAAAGTAAGGTAATAAAATTGTGTTGTGTTATACCACTAAGTTGTTAGTTACAGCAGCAATAGAAAACTAACACATTAGGTAATCGATATGTCAAAAAGCTGCAGCTAATCATAGACCTTTGTGCTGCCTGAAGTCTAGCCAATTGCCAACTTCTTTCCTCCTTTGTTTGTTAATAGCAGGAGAATTTATTGTATCGCTTGCTTGGACTAATCAGTGAGTAGGTGCTCCAGATCATTTTGGGTGACAGCTTTTCAGTTTTGAGAAAAATAATTTTAAAGCATAATTTTCAAAAAGGTAGAATAACCCTCATGCAAATATAAAATGAACACAAGTCAAATATTTTATGTAACTTATTAATTTATGAAAGAACCAGGGAGATATTAAAATCAGTTCGAAGTGCATTTGAGAAAGGGGGGTGTTTACAGGCAATTTAATAAAGAAATGTTAGAAAAGATTACTGGTTTGGATCCAAAATTGGTTCATGAACCCATACCCTTAAGAATTATCTTTTCCTACCTATGTTCATAGCGGCACTATTTACAATAGCCAAGTGCTGGAAACAGCCTAAGTGCCCATCAGTGGATGATTGGATCAAAAAACTTTGGTACATTTACACAATGGAATTCTATACAGCAGAAAGAAAGAAGGAATTTGTACCCTTTGCAACAACATGGATGGAACTGGAGAGTATCATGCTTATGAAATAAGCCAGTCAGTGAAGGATAAATATCATATGATCTCACCCATTACGGGACAATAATGAGCAAAACTAACAACAAGCAAAACAGAACCAAGTATATGAATACAAGGAATAGGCCTTCAGTGGTCAGGGGAACGGGGTTGGGGGGAGGGGGGAGGCAGAGGCAAAGAAGGGGAGCAGCTTAGACAAGAACCTAGTATAAAGGCACCATGGACATGGACAACAGGTGGGATTGACTTTGGGGGGAATGGGTGGGTGGGGAGGGGGACAGAGGGGAGCAAAAAGGGGATGGATGTAATACAACAACAATAAAATTAAAAAAAAAAAAAAAAGAATTATCTTTTCCTCCACTGGACAAGAACTATTTGCATTTATGAGTTAATCTCTGCTTCGTCAGAGTTGCAAAGTAACCCAGTCAGTAGGAAGTCAATAAAAGGCTCAAGCCCAGTGCTAACCTGAAAGAACACTTAGTAACCTGTAGGTTCCATTTCTAATTTTTAGGTAATTTTTTTTTTTTAATTTGACAATTATGAATCTGAGTGAAGAACCAGTTCAGTGTTGCCAGGGTCAGGGAGAATAAATCTCCCCTTGGAGCACACTGCCTGAGCTTTCCTCTCTGACTGCGTTCTAGAGAGTTTGAGTTTGCAGGCTGGCACCTAGCCACTGAGCCACCAGCCAGGGCTAAATTTGACATATAGATGAAGACAGATTCAGATTTTTGAAACCATGAACAGTAGTATCACATGAATGGTCAGTGTGATTCTCATTTCTGTCTTCAGAATAACTTCTAATGATAATTAAAGTGAAGAAAGAAACAACAGTGATCCTAGGCAGGAAATACTAGTTTCTGGACCTGATGGCTCAGAGGTCCTGCTCAAAGTGATTATTTTATTGTCTGAGTGTCACAGAGGTTGTCTGATTTCTTAACTTTCAATATATAGAAAAGGGAAAAATAATCTTTCTTCTACCCTCTTAGGTTCTACAGCAAGGGCCTGCAAGTTAGGCTGACAAAAAGATTAACAGGAGGCCCTAGCTGGTAGCACAGTGGATAAGGTGCTGGCCTGCAAATCCAAAGGTTGCTGGTTCCATTCCCTAGCCAGGGCACATAACCAGGTTGCAAGCCAGGTCTCCAGCCAGGTCCATAGCTGGAGGCAAGTGAAAGGCAACCATACATTGATGTCTCTCTCCCTTTCTGCCTCTCCCCCTTCCTCTCTCTCTCTTAAAATAATAAATAAAATCCTTAAAAGAAAAGAATAGGAGAAATGGAGAAGCCAGAGAACTTACCCTGCATGACACGACACATGGACATGAACTAAGAGGGTCATTGCCAGAGGAAATGGGGTACTGGGTTGAGGGGGGAAGAGAGGGGAAAATTGGGATAACTGTAATAGCAAAATAAATAAAATATATTCAAAAATAAAAAAATAATTTTAAAATTATACCAAAAAAAAAGTTAACAGGAGAAAAGATTTCTTCCTAATACACATGGGGGGAAGGGGCTCACAGAAATAAAATTAAATTAAAAATCCCTAAAAGCAGTTAGGCCTAGGAGCTTATATTATCATTGTAACAAGGGCATTACATTTGTGGAGAAGTGCTTAGACAAAGGAAAAAAGTCTGGACTTCTAGGAGCAGTAAATTGTGAGAAGGTAAATATATGGGGGAAACAAATGGAAAATAAGAATTATTGTACCTTAGGAAGGTTTCTTTGTGCAGACTCATTTAAGTGCTATCTTCCCCTTATTGACTCACAAGAATCATTGTTCTCTTCTTCCTGGTATGGCAAAGGGAAGGGGGCCACCTTTCCAAAAGGAAATTTATGCCCTGATTTTCTTGCACCTGCTGTTTCTCAATTGCCTTTTAGCTCAGGAGGCTCTTTACGCCAATGTGGCGTGTGTGGGAGTAGCATATTCTGATACCCTTTAAATGCCTAACTCATAACACCCAAATACATATACCTGAACCTGTAATTCTCTGCACAAGATAATTAATTATAAAGGGAACCTATAATTCCCTTTAGAGAATTAGTAAATATTTCTCATAATTTGATTATTCACATTGTTCAAAGTGTTGTGCTAGGCATTGTGAACATACTAAGATAAACAAAATAGTCATTCAAGCAACTTAGTATAATTAGGAAACAAAGTCAGGTACATATATTGTTTAACGTAGCTAAGAGTCCAAACTTTGAGATCTGGGTTTGGATCCTGACACTACTATGTACTAACTCTGCCACTTACATGGTCCTGGGCATGTAACATAGCCTTTTCAAGTCTCATTCTTCTTATCTGTAAAATAAAGGACTACCTAGCTTTCAGGGTTGTTATGAGACTTAAGTGAATGATACATAGAACTCATTTGTCCATGGAACTTTCATGGTCAATATTCAACAAATATTGACTGTTAATATTAACAACTAGAGTGTAAGCACACAGAAATAAGAACTCTATAAGATTATTCATACTCAAAGGTTCTGAGGTCCCTATCTGATCAACAAAAGAGTTGCCCTTCCTACAAAAAAATAGAAAAAAAAAGTAGCATTTGGAGTAGGGTTTGATTAGAATATAAAGGAATCAGAGGGAACATCTTTAAGAATCTTATCTCTTGATCAAACTGGCCAAGTGATAACCTTACCAGTCATTTACCTTAACTAACTGGATGATTTTTACTTAATATTCATTTAACCTTCACATTGATCCTGAGAGGTTATCATTACCATGTCTTATCTAGATATGGGCATTATTAGTGAGCTTGAACTCAAATTCTGTCTCTAGTTGGCCTCCTGGAAGGCTTGAGTGGGGAGTCAGATCCAGAGAGGCACCACCGCAATAAGCAGCACCTTCCCCACCGACAGACCTTCCTTGTCCCTTAGCAACCATGGCATAGTCTTGTCAGTGGTACCTTGGGTTGTAAACCTTTGAGGTTATTTGTTTGTAAGATGAGCTCATGAAAGCTTGCCTAATTTCTATTTTTTAATGATAAACAAGTGTAATATCATTTGGGTCACCATTATCTTATACATATAAAATAACCAATTGGAAAATGCTGTAACACAAAATTTCCAGGAGAGAAAATTAAAATTGAAACTTCATATGAGAGTTAACCCATTGAAGTAAGATACTCTTCAGGAGAAAATAATACACATACTTTGGACAAATCCAAGATGGAGGCATAGATAGACGCACGATGCTTCTCCTCCACAACTAAGAAAGGATACATCTACCTCAAAACTAGAGACAACCAGAAATTCCAGAATATTGAGCTGCATGGAATTCTAACAAACAAAGATATAAAGAAAAAGAAAACTCATTCATGCAGGTAGGAGGGGCCGAGCTGGGACAGAGATGACTTGGTTTGGTGGCCTCACAGCTGTGTTGGGATGGTGACTATGGCCAGAGGGGGAAAGTGCAGCCACATATTTTTAAAAAGTAGAGAGACATCTGGGGAGCACTCCTGGCACCAAACCAGACTGCAAGGCTCATGGTTCCAGTGCCCAGAGAAAAATAAAGCCTCATTGCTTCTGACTATGAAAAACAGTGGGGGTTGGGGTAGAGGAAAAAACTGCTGGTCTACAGCAGAGTCTGTTTGTTTAGAGGCCCCCACAGTCCTGGAATGTCAGAAGACCCAACCACTCTAGGAACCACAGTGAGGGCAATAGCTTGAGAGATGCCAGTCCCATATGAGAAGTGGGAGAAGTGCCTGGAAAGGGGGTGAGTGCTGAGCAAGCAGCATTGTTCCCTCTCAGGCCCTGTCCCCCAAGTACAGTGCCACAACATGATGAGACAAGTTACTCAACACTGACCAATACCTAAAGCTCTGCCTTTTACAATGTAACAGGAGTGACAGCTTTACCTAACACACAGGGGCAAACACAGGAGCCTGTCAAGTTGAGGAGACAGAGAAGTATGGCCCAAGAAAGGGAACAGATCAAGGTTCCAGTGAGAGAACTAAATGACAAGGAAATAGCCAACCTAATAAAAGAGGAGATAGCCAACCTAAGAGATGCACAGTTTAAAATGCTGGTGATAAAGATGCTCACAGGCTTGACAGATATGCTTGAGTATGGCAAACACAAAAGGGAAGAAGTGAAGGCTACGCTAAGTGAAATGAAGGAAAATACACACAAAATCAATGGTGAAAGGAAGGAAAACAGGGTTCAAATCAATGATTTGGAACGTAAAGAACTAAACAATCAACCAGTACAGAATGATGAAAAAACAAGAATTTTAAAAAATGAGGAGAGGCTTAGGAACCTCTGGGATGACTGTAAGCATGCCAACATCTGAATCATAGGAGTGCCAGCAGGAGAAGAGGAAGAGAAATTGAAAACATGTGTGAAATAATAATGAAGGAAAACTTCCCAAGTTTGGTGAAGATAATAGACATACACGTCCAGGAAGCACAGAGTCCCAAATAAGCTAGACCCAAACAGGACCACACCAAGACATATCATAATGAAAATGCCAAAAATTAAAGTAAAGAGAGAACCTTGACAGCAGCAAGAGAAGAAAAGAGAGTTACCGACAAAGGGGTTCCCATAAGACTATCAGCTGATTTCTCAAAAGAAACTCTGAAGGCAAGAAGGGACTGGAAAGAAGTATTCAAAGTGATAAAAAGCAAGGACCTACAACCAACATCACTCTATGCAGCAAAGCTATCCTTCAGAATGGAAGAGCAGATAAAGTGCTTCCCAGACAAGCTAAAACTAAAGGAGTTCATCATCACCAAGCCATTATTATATGACATATTAAAGGGACTTAAGAATATAAGGCTCAAAATTATGAACATTAAAATGACAACAACCTCACAACTATCAACAACAGAACCTAAAACGATAAAAACAAGGACAAGGCCCTGGCACGGTGGACAAGGAGCCAGCTTGGGAACCCAAAGGTCACTGGTTCGATTCCCAGCCAGGGCACATAACTAGGTTAGGGGGTACTGGGCAGAGGGGAACAAAGGGAAAAGAAAGTGAGACAATTCTAACAGCATAATCAATAAAATATACTTTAAAATAATACATATTTTTAGTACATGTTATGTTTTTGACATTGTGCTAAGCAATGTAAGAAGTACAGAAGAACTATAGAACACTGACACTGTCTCAAAAAGCTTGTATGGTAGGGTAGAAGAAAATTACTAATGTAAATTGCAGCTGCCAACCAACACACATAAAGTATCTTCTACTGAAAATATTAAAACTGTATGATACATTATCTCTGGACAGTGAGTGGAAGAAAAAAAGGAAACTAATCCTGGGCTAAGTGATTTCACATCTGATGTCTTAATCTGCTCAAGTATTCATTGAATTAAGACTATTTTCCCCATGCTTATAAAGGAGGCTACTGAAACTGATATGCTAAATGGCTTATCCACAGTAACATAGATGTAAGAACAGTAGCTAAAACTCTAATATTAAATTCTAAATCTCTTACTGTTTTTACCATATTGAGGAAGCCTGGTTCACAAATGTTCTAGAACTTCCTCCTTCTAGGCTTATGGTAGAACTGCGCCACCTGAAGTCAGGTATGGCCATGTGACTTGCTCCTGCCAGTGAAATATGGGTGAATGTGACGTGCATCACTTCTGGGTGGAAGCTTCAAGAACCAGTGCACACAGTTAACCTTGTTCTCTCTTGTCTCCTGCCACAACATAGAGCAATGCTCAATATAGCAGCTGTTCAGCCACCTGGGTTCCTGGAACGAGGACAATGTGGAGCACGGGCCCCATCCAACCTTCGATGGACATGCAGAATGAGGAATAAATATTTCTACTTGAAGTGCTAAGTTTTGAGGTGGTTTATTTTGGCAACTTCACCTGACCGATTTTGACTCATTAGTACTGAAAATAAGATGCTGTTCTCATTAAATTCCTAAAGTATATAACTTCTGCTTTAAGGACCAGTCAGCAAGTGTTGAGGAAACTTACCGGAGACCAAAAGCCTAGGGTTATATGTTATTATTCTTTTCTACAACAACTTGAAAGTCAAATGATGTGTTTGATCTTACAGCTCTAGAAGTTGGAAAATAGAATATTAGTAGCATTATTGGTTGCTGCACTGAAATGAATTTGACAAGATGCTACAAGAGGTGACCATAGCGAAGAACTAACCAGTTTTCAATCAGGAATGGAAGGAAAATAAAAGAGTCTAGAAATATTGGAGACTTATGGTCTTGGAAGAAGTAACTGCATGAAAAATCATTTGAGAAATAAAGACCAATTAGACTAGGTTTTGGCACAGATCAAATGGATTAATGTATTGCCCAGCAAATCCTCTCAGTTAGAGAAAAAGTGGCTTAGGGTTTAGCTCTAAACCAAAGCTTACTAGGCTTAAAGTACTCACAGTTAAGTTGAGAAAAAGTTAAGTCCTGAAAGAATTGTAGATGAATCTCCTGACACATGGAGCTGACAAAAATAAAACAGATAAGAAGATAACTAAATTTTGAAATCAAGAGCATGGATTAAGAACATGGTCACTGGCAGCCCTGGCTGGTGGCACAGTGGAAAGGTACCAGCCTGTGAACTTAAAGGTCGCTCACTGGTTCGATTCCTAGCCAGGGCACATAACCAGGTTGCAAGTCAGGCCCGGAGCTGGAGGCAGGTGAAAGGCAACCATACATTGATGTTTCTCACCCTCTCTCCCTTCCCCTCTCCCTGGAAATAATAAATAAAATCTTTTAAAATAATAATAATTATTATTATTATTATTTTTAGAGAGAGGAAAAGGGAGAGAAGCAGAGAGGGAGAGAAACATCAATGTATGGTTGCCTTTCACCTGCCTCCAGCTCCGGACCTGGCTGGAGACCTGGCTGGAGACCTGTTTACTTGCCCTGGCTGAGAATCAAAGCAGTGAGCGACCTTTGGGTTCACAGGCTGGTGCCTTATCCACTGAACCACCATCCAGGGCCTAAAAATAATTAAATCTTTTTAAAAAGAAAAAAGAAAATTGTCACTGAGCCCTGGCCAGTGTGGGTCAGTTGGTTGGGCATCGTCCCACAAACCAAAGGGTTGCTGGTTTGATTGCCAGTCAGGTCACAGCCCTGAGTTGCTAGTTTGATCCCCAGTAGGGCTGCCTATGAAAGGCAGCCAAAAAGAGAGAGACAGAAAGAAAAGTTGTCACTGGAAAAGGACTCCTGGAATCTTGATCTTTGGAAGGAAATGAGAAAATTGTATAACCTGCTCAGTAATCCTGCATCCTCTTCAGATGTGGTCAAGGAGAATGATGGCAAAAAAAGAGCTTCCCAAGGGTGCGGCCATAACCACAGAGAACATGAGCTGGTGAGTCCTTCCCAGAGAACAAAATTGGGACCTACGTAAAGAAGTTCCACGTCCCTCTGAACATTTGTCTAGAATTTGTCCAGAGTAATATTTTTTCTGGTTAAACAAACAAACAAATAAATAAATAGTAAGTAGGCACCTCAGGCACCTTTTATTTTAAATAAAATCTTATAAAATCTTTTATTTTAAATCATTGCTGTCTCTTACACATTGCAAAACGCTAATTGGTGGGGAGACATACCAACATATCAGATTTTCGGTGAGTTTGTAACCTGGCCTACGCATCTGTCTCCCTCAGATCTCCTGTGCTGCTTGTCTTGAACATCATAAGGAATTCTGCACTTTGGGTCTTAGTTTCCTCATTTTTCAGTTGAAGAGCTTTTTCTAGGTGATTTCTAAAGACATGTCGTTTTTGTTTTGTTTAGTTTTGTTTTTAATTGTAATTCTGTTCTCTGCCAATAGTGGGCAGTTCTTAAGCTTTATCCAGAACTCAGACAATCAAAGGCTTGCACTGAATGAGGGACATTGGGCACAAGATAGATTCCTCTAAATCCAGGGCGAGGACTTTGACCTGGGAAATTTTACCTGTACGTTCCTATTCAAAATATTGAGAAACGCAACCACACGGTGCATAGAACAAATGCGTGACACAGGAATACAGGGAAAAGTAACCTCGGTTCCCAGAGACTGCATAAGCTATTTGCTCTTTCTGGAACATTCCTTCCATACCTCACCCCTATACCTTTCTCATTCCTGCTTATCCTTCAGCCTACGGAGCAAGCATCACTTCTAGGAATCCTGATGTCAGTCCCAAGATTAAGTTAGGTCCCTATAATTCCTGTCCTTTGCTATATTCGTTTCTGTACTCATAACTATGCATTCAGCGTTTATCTTCCTCATTAAGCTCTAAGCCCTAGAAGCGCAGAGTTCAGTTTTCACGCTCATCCTGTGCCTATCACAGTACCTGATACGTACCCAACAAATGCGTTTCATGAAGGCCTCTCCAGTTGCCTTCATATTTCAGTGCTATAGAATAATTATTTCTGTCCCCTGCCACACTGCCCCGTAACTGCACTTTGTGATGGGAGAAAAGAAACCAGGAATTAGAAGCGGGACAGAGGGGAGCAAAAAGGGGATGGATGTAATACAACAACAATAAAATTTAAAAAAAAGAAACCAGGAATTAGAGAAAGTGTGCCCCACTGATCTTGCCAAAACAATAATCTGTTAGATAAATTGCCGAAGGAGGAGGGGAATGCTAGTAGGATACTTCAAACAGTCATTATATTCAATGCAAAAGATTAAAATATGCATACTCTGAGAAAAGTACATTACATATAACTACAGTACAAATGCCATTAGATAGCTATTATTTAAGGAATATGTCATATCCAGTTTCTGGGTTTCTATAACAACCATTAGAAGTTAAAAGATTCTTAAATTTACTCAAGTGTAATTAAATATGCTTCTGAAAACATACAAGAAACTGAGAGCCATCTACACCCATGCAGTCTACATTAGCTTGCCTTTACTATTCCACCGTCTCCATCGTGACTGTACTATTCCAGGAAACTCTTGCTCAGGAAATACAAGTTGCAAATAATTGTATTGCTCCTTTCAGAAACATCCTCAAAAACCATTTCAAACTGTTCACTTTTTCAACAGACAGCTATTTAATGATTATTTCTTCTCTAAGACTTCTTGAAACCCTCACCTTGCCTGTGTCCACAATCTGAAGCATGATTTTCATTCAATCTTAATCAAATGCCTACATTGAAAAGACACTCCTCGCCCTGGCTGGTAGCACAGTGGATAAAGTGCCAGCCTGTGAACCCAAAGGTCACAGGTTGGATTCCCCAGGGCACATAACCAGGTTGCAAACCAGGTCTCCAGTCAGGTCTGTGGCTGGAGGCAGGTGAAAGGCAACCGTACATTGATGTCTCTCTCCCTCTCTGCCTCTTTCCCTTTCCCTCTTTCTAAAATAATTAAATAAAATCTTTTTTAAAAAGTATATACCTCCTATTAAAAAAAAAAAAAGACACTTCTGCCTTAAACCAGACACCCAAACTTCATAAATATTCTGATTTTGCCCTTCCTTCCCAGACTAAGTCTCCTTCAAGACAGTGCCCTGCCCCGCTACAGTTTGAATGAACCCAGCTCCTTCCCCATGGGTATTTAGGCATGATTTTCAGGGTGCTAGCATTCATCAAAACTAATATGGTTACTTCTGAGGAGGGAAGTGAAAGAAAAGATGTGGAAGCTGTTCTTCTGTACCATAGATAGGACATTGGTGTGTCTTATCTATTCCAAAATAAATGATATGACAAAGCAAAATAAAATGTAAACACGAAAAAGAATGCAGACAGCATTGTGCACTCTCCTCTCTGACCAGAAGGTGTCATTCCTTGCTCAGGGCTGGGAAAGAAATGACAGAAGGGACCTCAGTTACAGGGCAGAGCACCTAAATGGGACTGGAAAGAAGTGCCCAGTGTCTCTCCTCACAATAATAGATAGTATTTACTGAATACTTTCTAAATGCCAAAAATATTTTAAAACATCTTTCCTAAGGTAAAATTAGTGTATGATTAACTACATATAGTTGAATTGTGCAACTTGATGAATTTTGACTTATGTATGGAACTATAAAACTAATACTGCAATCAAGGTAGTAAAGATCAACACCCCCACCAAAGTTTCCTCATGTTAATTGGTAATCCATCCTTCCCTCATTCTAGATACGTTTTAAATTCTTTTCATAGATGGTATTATGTCATCCTTACCTTACTCTTTTTGTACTATTACTCCCACTTTACAAAGTAGGAAACTGAGGTGTTGAAAGGTTTAATAACTTGTCCTAATTCAGTCAAGTTGTGGAGGTGTTAAATGAACACAGGCAGATTTGACACCAGATATTCACTAAATCAGCAATTTTCAGACTGTAGTACATGTATCTCTGGGGTGTGTATGAAGACTTTACAAAGGTACAAAGGTTTTAATTCTTTGATCTTCGACTTCCACACATAATCTCCATCTCAACAATTTACCAAGAATAGGGTATATGAGTTGAAGCTTCATGATCATTCTTCTTTTCCCTTTCTTTTTTCTCTTTACAAGAAGTATAACTTTAATTCATTCCATGGTGCACTGTTCTTGTTCTGGGGTTTAAACAATTGAAGTAGCGTCACCTTTGTATAAGTAAGTTAATTTAATACAAAATTCTTTTTCAAGTCAAAATTTACAATACTTTCAACCAAATTAAAGAAAGAGCTCGCCCTGGCTGGTAGCACAGTGGATAAGGTGCCAGCCTGCAAACCCAAAGGTCGCTGGTTCAATTCCCCAGCCAGGGCACATAACCAGGTTGCAAACCAGGTCTCCAGTCAGATCTGTGCCTGGAGGCAGGTGAAACGCAACCATACATTGATATCTCTCTCCCTCTCTGCCTCTCTCCCTTCCCCTCTCTCTAAAAATAATGAAATAAAATCTTTAAAAAAAAAATTAAAAAAGAAAGAGCTAACCCAGCTGAGTACTGTGAAAGGTTATATGCTTTTTGGCATATAACTTGAAAGAGATCAGAAAACATAGTGGCATTGCTAGAGCTAAATGCCTTCTGTTCCTATTTGCTTATTTACATGAGTGGATTTCTCAAAGAATGCATCTACAGAAATGAAAAACAGAAGTGCAAAAAAAAAAAAAAAAAAAAGAAAGAAAGAAAAACAGAAGTAAAAGTAACCTTGATTCCGATCTCATTTTAGAAATAAGTAGTAATAATTCATCTATACACAAATTGAAAAAAATCCTAACTATACTCATCTAACCAGGAACTGTGTTTCTGAGTTTATTTTATATTTTATGTTCAATATTTACTCACCAAAATATATGGTTGTTCAACTTTACTCTTAAAATGTGTTCTGTTTTGATTTATTGTGTTTCTAAATAATTCTATTGTTAACTCAATTCACAAGATTTCTTGAATATCTTTGAGTCTTATAAAATAAGTTACATATATTTTTTTGTGGCAGAAAGTTTGATAGAGTAATCAATAAAACTTTTAAGCATAAAATATGTTAGAAAAAATTATGATAAAACTAGACAGAAATATAAATTGAAGGGGAACAGGAGCAATGTAAAAAATTCTATTGAACTTATTGTGCAACTTTTTAATAGATAACGGGTATCAAATTGTATGAGTTGTACATTACATTGACTATTTCTCAAGTGATATGTTTCATTCTTGCCAGTATTATAATATCCAGAAATCATATTCTTTCAACTGCTTAAATTTAAGATGAAAAATCTAGATGTTGACTGGAAATAAAGCTGGAAAAGCCAATGTTCTGCTGCCTGTCACCTACCAGACCCAATAAGCAGAGACAGGGATTGAATCTTTATGGGAGCTTTATTCAGATGGTTGGCAATCTGAGAAGACAGTGGGCTTGTACCCTAACAAAGTTAAGACTATTAAATTCCATTATAAATGGCTCTTATTATAAGAAGGAAGGTAAAGGTAAAGGGTTTGGAATTCAGGGGGAAAGTTATTCAGATAAAAGCTGCAGCGTTTCTTTCACCTGTGCCTTGGGTGGTGTTCTTTGTGTTCTGGACAGAGGTTTTTGTGTCCTGGATGGAGGTTTTTGTGCCCTGGGTGGTGGCCATCTCACCCTAGAGTATAATGGCTCAGATACCATTATTTTTAGAAGATTTTATTTATTTATTTTTAGAAAAAGGGGAAGGGAACAAGAAAGGGAAAGAAATATTAATGTGTGGTTGCCTCTCACACACCCCTAACACTCAGCCCACAACACAGGGGTGTGCCCTGACTGGGAATCAAACCAGAGACCCTTTAGTTCACAGGCTAGCACTCAATCCACTGAGTCACACCAGCCAGCGTTTGGGTACCATCTTGAATTATTTGCAGTTCTCCTGAGGCACAAAGATGTAACTGCTTATGGTCTACTGAAGTCAAGGTGGGTCATACCTTTAGTTCCTAAAGCAATAGCTTTTTACATACACTGATAACTAAGCTTATTAGCAGTTACCTGAAACTAAAATTTTCCAGCATTTGAGTCCTCTATCAAAAATACTTAAGGGAATGTATGCTTTTAAATTTTTCCTTTAGGCTCTGGTTGGTATAGCCCAGTGGATCCAGTGCCAGCCTGCAAACCAAAGGTTATGGGCTTGATTCCCAGTGATGGCACATGCCTGGGTTGTGGACCAGGCCCCTGGTTATGGGCAAGTTAGAGGCAACCTCACATGGATGTTTCTCTCCCTCTCTTTCTCCCTCCCTTCCCCTCTCTCTAAAAATAAATAAATAAAATATTTAAAATATAAATAAGTAATACAATATTCTTTTAGGAGATATGCAATAAAAATGTTTAAAGTTCATGTTTTGCCTCATATTTGCTTCATGAAAAACACAAAGAACAAGAGACAATGCATAAGATGTAGTGGAAATGCTAAGGTAGTTAAGGAGCCTAAAGGAATACTTATAGCATTAAAGATTAAGAATGTCTTTGAGGAGGTGGCACCTGATTTGGGTCTTGGGAAAGAGAAAGCAATAGATAAAAATTTTGAATGCAGTGGGAGAAAGTAGAGTGACCTGAACTCTTACACAACCTTGATCTTCCAAGTTTAGTTTATTCAACAAATACTTATTGAACATAATGTGGTGAATGCTGGGAATAAAATAATGACCTGGTCACAATCTGTTCTCTCTAAGCGTTTACAATCTAGATGCATATTGGCTTTCCATTGCTATCATGGAGTTCACAGGTTAAACAAAATCCATTTATTTTCCTGCAATTCTGTAAGTCTTGGCTGGGCTTGGCTAGTTCCACTTCTCTGGATATCACAAGGCCAACATCAAGGTATGTCCAATGTGAGCTCTTCTTGGGTGGTGGTAGTGACAGTTTGCTTCCAAACTCATTCAGGTTGTTGGCAAAATTAGGTGACTTGAAGCTATAGTTGAGGTCCCTTTGTCCTTGCTGCCTGCCTTCCTTATCCTTTTTACCCCCTCTGTCTTCAAAGCCTGCAGCAGCTGGTGACCTCATCCTACCCACCTTTTGAATCTGACTTTCTCTTCTGCTGTGTTGCTTTTGCCTCTGGATGGAGAAAGTTCTCTGTTTGTAAAGACTCATTTGATTGGATTTGGACCACCCAGGTAATCCAGGATAATCTCCCTATTTTAAGGTGTATAACCTTAATCATATCTGCCAGGTCCCTTTTGCCAAGTGAGGTATCATATCCATGGGTTCTAGGGTCTAGGGCATGACATCTTTGGGGGCCTTTCTACTCACCACAAGATGAGGTAAGTACAGAGACATTTGTAACAGTGTAATTGGCCCTCTTGTATGAATGGATCAATACAGCATTCTATGGGGTACACAGCACATCTAACCTCAAAGGAAAATTGGGGAAAACCTCTTTGTATTATCTATTACTGCATAACAAACTACCCCAAAACATTGTGACTAAAAACAATATATGTTTATTATTTCCTAAGTTTCTGTGAATCAGAAATTCAGGAGCAGCTTAGCTTGTGATTTTAGTTTCAGCTCTCTCATGTGGTGACAATCAAAATGTCCGCTGAGACAGTCATGCCTGCCTACAATTGCAATATTCTTTTTCAAGCTCATTCACATGACTGTTGTCAAGAAGACTTTGCTCCTTACTGGTTGTTGGCTGGAGGTCTCAGTTTTTCATCACAGGGAGGCCTCTCCATACCATTTGAGTGCCCTCACAATATGGCACAAAGCTATATCTACTCTTTCCAGATCTCATCACTTCTGCCTTAGTGAGTCACTAAGAAAGCTGATATTCAAGAGGAAAAGAATTAGAAGCCCTTGCACTACCACTAAGGAAGCATTAACCCCTAGGAATAACAGCTAGGCCTCAATCGTGTTTCAGCTCCAGGCCCAGCAGAACAGCAAAACTAGATAAGCAACACCCTGGCTGACATCAGGACCAGCTGCATTCATTAATGACCACTTGTCCTGGTGTCAAACACTCAGTAGACTACGGCCCTGAAAGAACACACCTGGAAAGCTGATGCATATTCTATCGGGATCCTCTCCTGAGACCTGTAGATAAATACTCTCAGGATGAGGACCTGGTATGGCTCTCTCTACAGAGCATACCAGTGTCTTTCCTCATCCCTTCCTCAGGTGTGTTTTCCTTGTCTCTCTTTTTCTCCTAAACTCTAAGGGCCTTTCTTTTGCCTCTGTAACTTGTTCCCTAAACCCATTTCTTCTACATCATACTTCTTCTACCTCTGTGACTTTCTAAGTAAATTTTCTCTTATAGTTTGAGTCTTGGCCCTATTCTTTCTTAGCTAAAATTTAAGTACTGAGGTTGCCGAACCAAGGTCACCAGTTTGCTCTACAGTCCCTTCATCAGGGCTCTCTACTCTGACCCCTCCCTGGATCCTTAACATGATTCTTTGAGAAGTCTGGATCAAACGGTTTAAGGAAGAAGCCAAAATATGAGTTTTTGTTTTAAAATAGTCATCATCTTCAAATAGAAACTTTGCTATTCACAGAAATATTCATAGAAGCAAGTGCACAGATTTTCTTTTCAAGAAAAAGAAATTTATTTATTTATTTATTTATCTATTTATTGTCTATTTCTCAAAGCCCTAACTAAATTACATCTTCCTCTAGTGTTAACCTCCAGGAAGACATCTTTATCTTCCCTGTATCAGCCTCTACCACCAACTCCTCTCTGGAGTCTCCTAAATTACTATACGACATCTTCTCCCCTAGTGATCGGTCTTTCTCATGGAATTCCTCCTTTGTGTGATCATCCCTAGCCCATTTCCCCCAGTCCTTTGTTTTGGCATCTAAGTATCTATGAAGTAGTCAAAAGTAGCTGAACCTCAGGCCTAGTCCTCTTATTCACTCACTAGATAATCAGAGAAATCAAATTATTTGATTGAATGAGTTCTGCTTTAAGACACAGAAGAATGCTGTCCAGTAATGTCATTGAGGATTAATGTAGTCTCTTCTATCCTGGGGAAAAGAGGAAACAAAAACAAAAATGGAAGAGCACATCACGATACTCAGAAAGTCTTCATAATTACAGAGGAGATTTCTCACACAAGCATAATTAGATTATTAATAGTGTTACCTCAGGGGAGTAGAATCAGGACATCCTTACTTTAGTCTTAGTAGTTTTGTATAACAAAAATACAAAATATAGATGTAATTAGGAAAATTCATTAATTTTCAATCAGGAAAAAAAAAACACGTTGTTTTTAAAAATTACACAGAACCCCTCCTATAGATGGCACTGTTAACATTTTCTGATGTGAACTACGGAGATTATAACTCTCTCTCCAAGAGTTTAGGACCAAAATGAAAATCCCACTTTCTTTCAAAAATAAGCTTCCAAAAAGCAGTAATAGTAATTTAGAAGAAGGTCCCCTTAAGTTTTGAATACTACCACCCAACCCCAAAAGCCTACCCTTCTCTTCTGGCCTTACCCCTCATTCACAGGGATCAGAGTACTGAATTGTTGCCTGTTCATCTGTGAAATGAAATGACATATTTAGTATATTGCAGGTTTCAAACATTAGAAAGAAAATATTTCATAAAAGCTACTGCTTTAGCCCTTTCCAAAGGATCCCTACAAGTTACATTCAGAATTACAAAAAGGTTTCCATCACTGACATTTGCACTGTTATGGTAAATTATTAATTGAACAAAAATACTAATAGCCCTTAGAGAACAATGGCCTATGTTTTTCTTTTGGTTTATGGACTACATCCTATAAAATATCTCTAATGCAGAAGACTTTTTTAAATGGCACATAATTGAGTTAGAGTATTTTAAGAGATTGAATAATGTAATTATATGCTGCTTGCCTTAGGAAGGAAGGTTGTAAAGTTAGGAGAGATATTTTAAAGAATGAGACAGAACTGTGTTGGGAGATGTGATGAGTAAAGCTCAGCCCTTACCTGGTGAGTAGTAATCATAGACTTTGATGGTTGCTGGTTTCAGGTTTGTGACTAACACACTTTGGCTGATGGTGAAGGTATAGGTCTGAGTCTCCTTACTGAGCTGTAGGGGAGATACACACAACACTAAAACTAAAGTGTAAAACTAAAGTGAAAACAACACTTTACATAATGTGGAGGTTAAAAGCCTCTTGCATTCACAAAGGTTTCCTGAAACCCTTCTATCTGCCCTTTCTGTCCTATGCAAGGCTTAAAGGTTTTGACTCCTGCTGATTTTCAGACTCTTTCTTCTCAGCATCTTAGAGTTTCCTGGCACCTCTGTAAAAATGGCTCCCCCTTCATTCTTGGTATAAGATAACCACTATCTTATACCCCTTAACCCATGGCTCCTGCATTAAATTACCTGAAGTGGCCAAAGAAACAGACATTAATTCCAACAGCTCTATGCTCCCTACTGGACTGGGACAGGCCATTCTATTATTCCATACTCAAAACAAGTATATATGAAAGCATCACAAACTTTACAAAAATGTTTACTATCATGATTTCAGGGTTGTCTCAAAATAAACTATACCAGGTTGACTCAAAAATACTAATCCCTGGCTCTCTGGGAGATAAGAAAACCACAGTTTGATAAATGAATTGGAGTGAAGGAAGAGGGCTAGAAACAAATGTTAGTAAAAATAATAAATTTTAATTGGAGATATTATTTTCTGTCAGTTATATAATAAGGTTACCTCTGTTCCTTGTGTTGAATAATATATGATAAAATAGTTATTAGTAACAATTTTTAGAATATTATTAGTCCTTGAGAATTTGTTTTGTTGGCATGAAAGGTTACATGCAATGTCTAATATTAACATTATATATTTTTTAAATATTTTATTTATTGATTTTTAGAAAGAGAGGAAGGGAGGCAGGAAAGCGGGAGAGAAACATTGATGTGCCTGCAAAACACTGATCTGTTGCCTCTCACACGTCCCTGACTCAGAGTCTGGCCCACAACCCAGGCTTGTGCCCTGACCAGGAATCAAACTGGCAACCTTTCAGTTTGCAGGATAATGCCCAGCTCACTGAGCCACACCAGTCAGGGCTAATATTATCATTATAGCAACTTAATATTAATGGTAATGTTTATTGAAGGTTTACTCTGTACCAGGTAGAGCTCTGAATATTTTTACATTTTAGATCATTTCATTCTTTCAGTACCACTACACACCCTTATTTTACAATGGAGTACACAGACTTTCAACAACTTGCAGTCAATGCTAGAAGCAAGATTTCAACCCAGGCAGTCTGGCATCAAAGCCCCTGCTATTAACCACTATCTTATACTCTGGAGCTGTAATGTTGCAGGTGGCTACTAAGCACTTGAAATGTGACCAGTCAGAATTGAAATGTGCTGTAAGAGTAAAATACAGGCTGAATTTCAAAGGTGTAGTAAAAAAAAGTAAAGAATGAAGATAGTCCATTAACACTTGTTATATTAATTATATGGTGAAATGAAAATATTTGGTTAAATAAAATATATTTTCATTAAAATTAAATGTATGTTTCTCTTTACTTTTCAAAATATATTATTAGGACATTTCAAATGATGCAGATGGCCCACGTTTTGTATCTGTTAGGTAGTGCTGCCCTGAAGGACACAAGGCTATTTCATGGTAAAGCAGCATGGAGGCAGAATTCATTTCATGGTTGTGTACTCATTCTCTCAGGTTTCTCTCTAGTGTCCCTTCTATGGGACACTAGTATATACAGATTAGAAGGGAAGCAAAGTAAAAAATCAAGCTCTTTTGTTCAGCTCTTGAATACCTACCTCTTCCAAGTAAATGTTAAGTGTGTCAGCTCCAGATTCAACCTTCTTCACCAGTGGGTGCCGGAGAAGCTGAATAGAAAAGGAGGAAAAAAGGAGACTGAGATACAGAGCCTTCCTTATGCCCTAGGGGACTCTTCCAAAGCTCCATCATGACCAAGGAAACAGTATATACTGTGAAAAAGTAAGAAAAGGAACAAATACTATTCCAGGTTCCATTTCATATATCTCATGCACCTTTGTACCTCATTTAGATAATATGATCATGAGTTATATATATACTATGATGCCCATCTCACCAGCTTTTTAATGATGATGTTGGATCCCCTGGGAGCTAGTTCAATGAAGAAAAGAGAAGTGACTTACTAGCTGATTGGTGCCCTCCACAGGACTGAACCCAGAAAGCATCTTCACTTCTACAATGGCCATATTGGAAGAGCTGCGACTCCCCACATAACTGAGGGCAGAAAGAAGCAAGCCTGTGTGAGCCCATGATTTTCCTTCTTAGCACGTACACACATCACAACACAATTTCTATGATCCAGGTGTCCCTACCACAGCCTCAGCTCTCTTTACCTGGTATGGATTGTGAGAGTCAAGGATCGAGGTGAAGGTTGTTGGTCACATCTGGCTTTTCCTATTTCCACACTAAGACTAAAGGTCTCCACATTTTTAGGAGGGAGAATATTGTATCTCAGCACCATCTAGTAGGAAGAAATAGATAAACAAATATAAGTTGAAAAGAACTTTAGAAAGTGTACAGTTCTAATGACTTTCATTATAAATAAGGTACATAGAGATAGATTCTATTTGAGGTGAAGATGCCCTCAGGCTCTCCTTCTACACACACACCTGTTCTTCTGGATCTCTGCTTACCTGCACATAAACACAGCCCTGGCCCGTGGCCTCCAACGTGTATGCTCCAGGGACATTGGGCAGAGTCTCTTGCTGAAATACCAACCGGTTGGCAGCCTGAACATTGAAAGAGCGCTGGAAATTCTTAGATTTGACAGCCAGGTTCACTTCCTCAGATGGCACGTAGGCAGTGGTGGCATACTTGGCAAGAGCTTGGAGGGCAACTACAGTATCCTGAGGAAAACGATCGAGCATCTGCTTACCATTTTGTGAGCCATTGGAATACACCTCAGACAGCCCTGTAACCTAGACATCTGGTGGTGGGTTTCTATCTGAGATGATATATCATTTAAGTATCTAAGAACCACATTCACCAGCCCTGGAGGAGATGACATAGAAATCATAACATCTCACCTGCATACAAAATCTCTATCAAGTTATTATTGAACATTCATAGGCCAATAGGCTAATCTCATATATTCATATTCAGCAACCAAACCTAGCTTCAGAATAAGCTATTTGTAGATGCAAATAGATAACTTTTCAGTGAATATTTTGCAATTTCTTTATTTGAGGAGTAAATAGCAGCAACTGGATAACCCTAAATTGCATAGTTTTCAAATGATTTAACTATGTAATAATCTTCTATGGCACAGTTGGAAGGGCGACTAGAAAATCTTTGGGAAACTCTTCCTTGCCAGCCAGGGCTTCTTAGCCATTATGCCATGTAACAATCTTTTCTTCTTCTGGGAATAAGACAAATAACCTGTCACTAAGACTACATAGCATCATGGACTTCAAACCTTTTCACTCTGAAAATATTTATTTGATCTTTATTTCTGTAAATTACAACTAGGGGAAAGAATGAGGTGTTGAGCAAAATTGTCATATCTCGCTCTGGTATGAGAATTTCCGCATGCTCAACACTTAGTAAAATATGTGTTACTGAATAAAGGAACCCACTTTCTCCTATTTCAAATGAAAAAGAACAGTCATATCGAGACATTACACTGTCATTTATGAAAATAAGAAGATATGCCACCACCCTGGGGAAGCTGTGAACAAGTTATATCTGAGCAGCTTGACAATCTACAAACAATGTTTTATTTATCTTTTGTGAACTAGAGCCACATAAGTATTTACTGCTTGGATATGTGAAACAATTAAAGGAATGGGATCACAGCATCAGTTCAAAAACCTGATGTGGGTGATATGTAACTTCTTAGAACAGCCAAGGATTTTATTGAGAAACAAATCTGACATATATCTGTCACTAAGAGTTCTAAACATTTGATTCACCACTTTTCAAAAATTATATAGTCAGTTAATTAGGGCTCAACAAGAAGAAGGGAGTCTTTTCTAAACTTTGGCCAAGAATTGCCCTGAAATAAGGAAGCAGAATCCCATGTAATATTTAAAAATTCCAATTAAGTTATTACCATACTCAAGCTCAGTACACTTAACATCTTTACTAGACACTCTACCTATTAAAATCTGTTCATTATTCCAGGTTTAATTGAAATTTTATACCCTCAATGAAATTGGGCCTAATTTCAATAAGAACATAATCTCTGGGTGGACAAAAAATGTAAATGTATTTTCTTGTTTACTTCTGTATCCTTGGTGATGTGGACATGGCACACTTTAACAACATTTATAAAACAAATGAATATGATGACTCTCTTTGTGATCATCTGATAATTTTTATGACATTATTTAAATTTGTCATACCCTTTTCCTCCTACTGCCCCACCCCCACTAATTCAATTTCACCTTACCCCTAACCTGAATAAATTAAATAATCTCCTTATCTCTTCAAATTCAGTGTTTCCAGCCTCTGAGTCATCCATATACCAAGTAACAGATTGATCTTTTTGAAATAAAGTTTAAAAAATTAGTAGTTTTTCAGAATTCATCACACAATTGAGTTTGATATAAAAGGCCCTTTATAATATAAACCTACCCTACTTTTCCAACTTAAGTCCCACTATGCTTCAGGTAAACCAGTTTTCCCAGTAGCTACTGTATACTTTTGCAAATGGTGTCCCTATTCACACCATTTCTGCTTCCTTTCAATAGTTGCCCATCAAAATTTTACATACCCTTTTAGATCTATCTCAAATGCCATTCCCTGTAAAGACTTTTCTTATCCTTCAAGCTGATGTGATCTATCTCTCCTTTTTCTTTTTTCATTTTCCTCTTTCCTTTTTGAAATGCAATACTGTGTGCCTTTGTATCTTTCTTATGTTATATAACAAAACCATACTTTATAATATATAGAAGATTCCCTAGCTTTCATTCTAGATTGTAAACTTTTTAGACTATATCTTACTTGCTTTCCAATACCTGAAATAGTAGAAGGTATGCCCATAAAATCTTGCTCTTAGGCTAATAGATTCCATAACTAGCTTTGTAATTTTTTTAAATGTTTATTTATTTATTTATTTTTAAAATTTTATTGTTGTTGTATTACATTCATCCCCTTTTTGCTCCCCTCTGTCCCCCTCCCCACCCACCCATTCCCCCCAAAGTCAATCCCACCTGTTGTCCATGTCCATGGTTCCTTTATACTAGGTTCTTGTCTAGCTTTCTAATTTTTAACATATAAATTTATGACCTCTTTACATATAAAACATGAGTCTCATGATGTTTTATACGCTGCAAAGAAAAAGCACCAAATGCATATTTACTTGCTCACATGACTCAATTTATGATTCCTTCTGTACATATATTTTTCACATGCTCTTTCTCCCTCTCTTGTGCCCAAACCTAGAGGGCAAGAGCAATTTTTCCCCCACCTCCACATGGGACCTAATCGTATTTGGTAAGTGGCAGTAGGAGAGCAGGCTATTTACCTGAGTGGAAGAGAAGCCGCCATATGCATTGCGTTGCTTGGCCAACCAAGCCACTATACCAGTGGCCTTGGCTAACTCCTTTTGGGTCAGACTGGCTTTGCTAATCCAGGCCAGCAATACATATGCCGTAAGTTCCACATCTACAGCCTCAAGCTTAGACCAAGGCCTGTCATCCGATGACTTAGTAGGTTTCTGGCTCCAGTGAATGGATTCACCTATGGAGAAAGAAGCATAAGTAGGAAGGTCTTGAAAGGAAATGTAGAGTTCAAAACACTGGTGATCAGGATGCTCAAAAAATTCATTGAGTACAGCAACAGCATAAAAAAAGACCCAGGCAGAAATGAAGGTTACATTAAGTAAAATAAAGAAAAATCTACAGGGAACCAACAGTGGAAAGGATGAAGCTGAGAATCAAATCAATGATTTGATTTATATTATATTTATATTATAAAAAATAAAGTAAGCAAACAATCAGAGCAGGAACAGATTCATTCATAAGTATGGAGATCATTTGGAGGCTTATCAACTGGGAAGGGAGAAGGGGGAAAATGGAGGAAAAGGTGCAAGGATTGAGAAGCATAAATTGGTAGGTCCAAAATAGACTGGGGGATGTCAAGAACAATAGGAAATGGAGAAATTAAATAACTTATATGCACAACCAATGGACATGAACTAAGGGGGCAATTGCTAGAGGGAATGGGGGTACAAGATTAGAAGGGGGCAAAGGGGAAAAAGTGAGTTATAGCATAATCACTAAAACTTTTTTTTTTTTTTTTTTTTTTAAGTATAACTTGGTGCCAGCTTGCGAACCCAAAGGTTGCTGGTTTGATTCCCAGCCAGGGCACACAACCAGGTTGCAAGCCAGGTCTCCAGCCAGGTCCATAGCTGGAGGCAGGTGAAAGATACCTATACATTGATACTTCTCTCCCTCTCTTCCTCCCTCCCTACCGTTCTCTCTGAAAATAATGAATAAAATCTTTTTTAAAAAAGAGTATAAAAATGCCTTTGAGGGCTTACATAGGCTTTCCCACAACACTATCAACAATCATTTTATGACAATAACCTTTACTAAAATGAATTATAGAGTTGACTATATGTGGGACTATGAAGACTAGGAAAAAGAATAGGTAATTCACAGCATATTTTCACAATTTCCAAAAATTCACAACACAACCACATACCTGAGATGATAGCCTGACGATCTAATTGTTCCAGAAGCATGTTTCTGGTGTCCATCTCCCCAGCCAGAGAGAAAGTATAAGCTAGGAGGGCTTGTGTGTAGAGGTTAGTGGTGGAGGAAAGAGAATTCTTGAGACACTGCAGGCCACGACTCACCATTGGGTCCTAAAAAGTGAAAGAGAAGAACTGAATTTATACCAGGTACTTCTTGTACAAAGGAAAGTGATAAGGAAATCATCATATCTTCTTTGCGTTTTAAAGAACTGACTAGGGACAAAACTAGGTAAATGTCTCTAGAAATAGGCAAGATGAGATGACTATAAAGAAGAGGAACCAGAGAAACTCACATCAACGGCCCTTTTCATCTCCAGCAAAGCAGCAGTGATGTAGGCAGTCAAAGAGATCTCATCATCAACACCACCCTAGAGGGAAATAGGGAGACAGAAAGTCAGGGGGAAGCCAGTACAGACTAGAATTGTATGCTAATTACAAGAGTCTCCCACCCCCTCAGTGGATGGATTGTTAAAATTTAAAAAAATAATCATATGCACACACAAAAAACCCTCCTTCCCACAACCTGACAGCAGCCCCCCCAGCTTCCAGGACACACAATGAGCTAAAACTGGTGGGACTTCAACAACTGCACCACCTTAAACAGTGACCTGAGAGAGGTAACAGGAGGTCTTCAGCTCTGAGTGGGTATTTAGGAAACCCAGGAGAAGGGATTAGAAATGAGAGGTTGAAAAGGGGTGGGGGGTAAAAAAGACTCTTTTTTTCAGATTCTTACAGAATCTGAGCCTCCTCAAACGATGTCCCCTCAAGCAGCAAAAAGCCCAGCTTCTTCTCCAGGGGAGATTAAGGGATTCTTCCCCATTTAACATCTTTCACAGAAAGATTTAGCAAGTTTTAACAAAATACTTCATCTCAATAATTATCCTTATTGTATAGATAAGAGGGGGGAAAACACTTAAAAAGGTTAAGTAGCTGGTTCAAGATTGCACAGCTAATAACCAGGACTGGGATTTGAATCCAGGGAGTTTAACTCTGGTGCTCCCGTGCAAACCACTAAGGTAGACTGCACATGGGACAGTCAATAGACTGTCCAGCTCTAATCAGAAGGGAGGAGAAAAACCTCTGGGATCTTGTTCCGGTCAAGTCTTGAAATATTCTCGCAGGTATAGTTCACACAGTGTATAAGGGAAGAAAGAGACTTGGGGGCAGGTGGGCACTGATAAGATTCTGCATAAGGAACACTAACAAATCTTATACTGAAGTTTTTGTTTTTGTTTTCAATGCTCCAGATTTTTATTCCAGGTCCTACAATACCACTGTAAATAACTTCTCTTTAAAAGTTCATACAACTCTTTCTTTCACTGGTATGTTCTGAATTGAACAAGTTATCCTGCCGCATCAACACCTCCCCCTGTGTTTGGGAGGGACCAGCAATGGAGTGAGTGGGTGATTAAGAGCAGTGTTTCTGGAGTCCAGCTGCTATAGTTCAAATTACACCCACCACTCATTAGTATTCACCTTGAGCAAGCTACTTACGCTCTGAACCTTAGTTTCTTCATTTGTAAAATGTGGTTATTAGTGGTATATCAGTACCTAGCTTAATGATTTGTTATAAACATTAAATGATACAGTAAACAAAGTATTGAGAATAGTGTTGGGCAAAGAGCAAAATAAAAACCCTTTTACAAAAGACAGTGGACCCTGGCTGGTGTGGCTCAGTGGGTTGAGCGCTGGCCTGTGAACCAAAGGGTCATTGGTTCAATTCCCAGTCAGGGCACGTGCCTAGGTTCCTGGTTGGGGCATGAGAGAGACAACTGGTTATGTATCTTTCACAACTTGATGTTTTTCTCCCTCTCTTTCTCCCTACCTTCCATCTCTCTATAAATAAATAAATAAATAATTATATATATATATATATATATATATATATATATATATATATATATATATTTAAGACAGTGGGCTGCCTATTAGTCCCCACCAAAGCAAATGGCTTTGATTCAGATTTACAGAGATAAAGAAAGGCTCAGAAATCTTCCAGGCCAGCAGTTATCAAACATTAGCAAGTATCAAAATAGTTATGGGACTATAAAGTAAAGCTCAGGGATATAGTCAATAAATATTGTAATAACTTTGCATGGTATCATGCGGATACAAGACTTACTAAGGGGATCAGTTATATAAATGTCTAACCACTTTAGTATATGCTTGAAACTAATATAATATTGAATATCAACTGTAATGAATTTTTTTTAATTTTAAAGAATTAAAACATAAACAATCAAACCTGGGGGGGAAAAAAAACTGTAGCAAGTATCAGAATCATTAGGGCTTGTAAAAATACAAATTGCTGGCCCACAGTCCCAGAGTTTCTCAGAGTTGCTCTGGGGCAGGGGCTGGAATGTGTAATTCAAACAAGTTCTTAGGTGACGCTGATGCTGTTGGTCCGGGAACACACTTTGCAAACCATGTTCTAATACACATTCTCATTTTACAGCCATGGAAGCTAAGGTTCGGCATGGTTGAGTACATTGGCCAAGTCACCCAGAGACCAGGCTGAGTGAACACCACCAGCTCCCAGGCCGGTGCTCTTCTGACTCTGCTCCATCAAATATACAGTTCCTCCCAGACCCAGTGGGCAGGGCCATACCTTCATCGCTGTGTGGATGAGCTTTCCCACATTGGCATAGCAGCCGCTGGGGAGCTGGTTTCCTGCCATCCACTTGAGAGCAGCTTGGATGTTCTTGTCATCAATGAAGATGAATTCCTGAGCTTGGCCAAAGCATTTGGTGACAAAGGCTGTCAGCCTATATGGGTAAAGAGGGAAACATTGCATGAAGGGGAATTTTCTAGTTTATTCTGGCGTATGGTTCCAGAAGGGAAGTTGAGGAAACGCAATGCCCTAGAAGGCCTGGAAAAGGGAGGTATTCATAGACATTAATGGGGACAAGAACTAGGGAGGCGCAAGGTCAGGGAGAAAACCATTCATGCGACTAAGGCAAGCAGAATGAAAGAGGTGGAGGGCAGAGTGCATAAAGGAGTGGGGTTAAGGGGACAAGCAGAGGAATATTCCATTCAGGAATCATGCACTAGGGTACAGAATGCATTGAGAATTGGGCAATGTTACCATGTGTTTCCATTTCCATCCGTCTCCCCAAAGGCACTGTATGAGCCATTGCTGTGTTTGTACATCAGCTCCCTCTGGTACCCTGGGAAGCCAGATATGCTTTTAGATCACAGTGACAACTTCAAAAAACACCCTTACGGCTTTCAAGGGTGTGGGACATTTCAGGGCCTGAACTTCCCTGTGTCTTATCAAGCTATCATAGGCCCTAGAGAAGGTAACCAAGAAGAAAAATTGAACCAACTCACCTTGCTCCAGGAAACTGACTGCTCGGGACCTGATTTCCTCAGTCAGCAGCCCTGACTTCCCCAGGTACTGCAAGACATAGATGATGGGAGCAAACAACACCATGTTCTGCTCCCCACAGCCACTTGGCATCTGCACCAGATTGTCTAGGTTCTGCAGGGCTGTGCCCATAATGTCTCCTGGGATCCAAAAGAGAAAGGAAGAAGGTGGTGGTAGAAGAAGGAATGCTTAAGAGTTATGATCAGTCACTTGACATGTATTATCTATCATTCAGTGAGTATCTACTCTATGGCCTGAGAGGCCACGGCAAGTCAAACACAGTCTCTACTTCAAAGAGCTCATAGCCAGAGGAGCAAACGACTACACTACATTGCAATTATAATTCATTATAAGCAATATACTATAGTACAACAATATTGGGAATGTAGAAGATGCTGTAGATGCTGTAGTGTACAGAGAGGTACCTTGGCCACCTGGGGGAGTTTAGGGCTTTTAAAAAACATACGCCACTGCAGATGATGAGTAATGTACCAAAACCTGCAGACTCAATCTCCAAGTTCCCCCACTGCATATAAGTACACTGCCCTCTAATTCACCAAGTCCCTTAGTCTGATACCATTTTTTTAAAGTATATTTAATGACCCCTCCATATAGTTCATAAGCCAGAAAGCCTGAACTCAATGACTGGCGAACATCTGCATTTCCATCATGGAGTTCAATTCAAATGTATAAATAGTTACTGAATGTAAACTACGTTTCTAGGAACTGTTCTAGAAGCAGAAATGAAAAAGAATGACCCTTGTCCTCAAGGAGTTTACAGTGCACTGTAGAAGACAGTGAGCTACAATACAATTATAGCATTGTAAGTGCTATCCCAGAGGTATGAATCAGAGACAGTCAAAATGGACAAATTTTAACCTGGAAGGGACCTGGAAAGAGGGTAAGAGCCAAGAAGGAACCCAATATGTTTTGGACTCCTAGTATAAGCTAGCTATTGTGCTGGGGACTTCGTATTATGTTTAAGCTTTTTACACCTCCTGAGAGGTAGGTTATCACAGCCCCACAAAGGGAAAAGAAGGATGGGGCTTGCCCATCAACTTATTCAAGGTCCCAGGGCTGGAAAATGGCACAATTGGGATTCTAGCTCAGTTTGATATGATTTTCAAGCCCATGCTTTATCCACCCACTACCTCTCCTTGCCCAAAAATGTGAAGCATCCTGCCTATGTAAATATGGTCAAATCTTCCCCAAACTAGACTCATATAGATAAATTCCTCATTTTTTAAAATGGTTGCTGTAAACATTTTGTCTCCCTTCCACCCAATTGATAGACCACCTAACCTAAATGCATATCAAGTTTCAGTGACTTTTAGTTTCTTCCTGCCCGGACCCCTTTCTGTTTACTAGTCTGTCAGTTTAATCCGAGCTGTCCTATTTTGTCCTGGCCGTATGGCCCACTATATAAAATAAGCTCTTTTTCTTTCATCACTTCTAATCCACCACACCTTCCTTCAGATAGGTTCACATGCCCACCCCACTCCACATCTTGGTAGCCTCTGATCCCATTTTTCTTTTTTGAGCCAAGAATCTCTACCTGCTTACCCAGAACAGTAACGTAAGCCTTGGCTGAATCAGGAACAACATCAGCAGGGAGTTCCAGGGAGATGGATTCTGCAGCTACTTTTCCTGTGAGAGTCGATAGGAAGGTGACACAATAGAAGGTAAAAGGTGGAAACAGTGGGGTTCTCAAGCCCAAACCACAGGAAACCTTTTCATAACCTAGGGTTTTCCGGACAGGACCCAGTGCTTTCTGTAGGATGGAGGTAGATTTTTTAAAACCTATTCATTGTGATCATTCCTGAAAATGTATTCTAAAGGGAGTCATGATTGTATCGTTCATCTTCTCTTCTTCATCCTGCCTCCCAGCTAATTGGCCCCTTTCAGGATGGCACGCCTGGATGTTCCTTATACCTTCTTGTCCTGTATATTGTTCCCTTTGCCTAAGAAAATCTCCTTTTGCTTATGGGAGTTCTCACCACCAACCCCTCTCGGGGTACACCCACCTTTCGGGCATAGCAGTGAGCTGTGCGTCTTCTCCACAAGGACTCCCTCAGGCTGACATAAAGAGAGACAGGGATGGGTAAAGACAATAAAAATGAATGTCAGGGCAGGTGGTGCTGGCAGGATAAGTAAGGGGAGGAAAATGGGGAGAAGAGGCCCTTGCCGTGCCCTCTGGGCTTCTCTCTGAAGCTCAGGAGGATTCCATTTCAACCCAGGGATGAAACTAGCAATAAGAGTTTTTTCTGGGCAAAAGCTAAGGACAAGTTTGGGAAACTTCCAAGAAGCAGGATGACAAGGGGGTTTATAATGGAATTAAAAAGCAGCTAATGATGACTTTAGGAATTTTAATGAAAGAAAGTAACATTCATTGAGTGGCTATGAAATATCAGACACAAATAAATGTATTAGGCATTTTCATAGACTGTTGATAAGGGTTAAGTAAATCATTAAAGGTGGAAAGGGGCCAGGGAAAAAGGAAGGTGAGCTACCTGATTGGAGTTGGAATAAGGCTACCATGAGAGATTAACTGGTATGTCAGGCACACACCAAATATCCCTGTCTGTACCTCCAAAACAGGTGTAGAAAACTCACCTTGACCAGAACTGATTTGATGAGTGTGTCACTGCGGCCCTTTTCTGGAACAAACCCCTTCTGGCCCTCACAAAGTTCATTGCTGTCCAGAATCTTGGTACTGACAGTAAAGTTTACATGACCTGAGAAGAAAGAAGGATAAGAGAAGGCATTAGCTTTATAGCCAGAGATATCAATGAGGTCTTTTCCCCTCTGTACAAGGGCTTCTTAAATTTAATGGCGTGTGCATCACCTGGGACTCTTGTTATAATACAAATTTTGATTCAGTAGATTTGGGGTAGGGGCCTGTATTCTAAATTCCTAACAAGCTTCCAGTTGATGTGAACGACGCTGGGCCAGTGTGGAGGAACAGAGATTGTGGAATGAGCATGGATAGAAATGGCGCCTCTCCTAGTCAAGTCTTCGGATGAGACCGCAGCGCCAGCTGATACCTTGACTGGCACTTCATGAGACCTTGAGTCCAAGGCACCCAGCTAAGTTGCACCCAAATTACTGACCCACAGAAACTGTGTGATAATGTTTGTTCTTTTAAACCACTAAACAGTAGGGTGATTTGTTAGGCAGTAGTAGGTCACTAATACATTGGAAGACTGTATTTTGAGTTGCAAGGATTTAATCTATGAGCAAATAATATCTCCTAGACTTAGTGTGATGATGAAATGCCTTAATACATGTAGAGCAGTTAGAACAGTGCCTGGCCCAGGTGAGTAGCATAACCATGTAGCCCTTAGCCTGATGTAAATATTACAAAGCTCTCCTTTTACACTCAGAATAGTCTAGTTTGGATAGTTCTTTAGCCTACCTATCAAAGAATATTTGCTTATTTATTTGCAAGAGAGATTTAGGAAGGAGAAAAATGGAGCCTAATAAAAAAAAAAAAAAAAAAAAAAGGAAAGAGGAAACAAAGCAAATGCAGTGGAGAAAAGGGTGGAGTTCTCAAACTCTGAGCTTTCACTCTGTGCTTTCCTTCTCTTACCCAGTTTGGTAGCTGCGATAACCCAGTGATAGGTTTTTGCTTCATCAGCACAGAGACAGCTTGATGCCTGAGTATCTGACCATGCTTCCACCTGGTATTCCTCTGATTTAGCCAGGTTAGTCTGAACCTGAGGAGAATATTTAAGTGATAAAGGGAATAAGTAAAGAAGACAGAGCACAAAGGCTCTAGAAAACATGGCTGAGACACCAGCATCACAGCTCTTTCCCAGGAAATGCTGGCGTGCTTCCAATTTAGGAAAAACTTCCAGTGGAGGCTGTGGTTTCAAGGCTGGCACCATTTCTTATACCCCCCCTTCTTACCCTGATGCAGTCCTTTAGATAATTGAAGATAGTAGCAGTGAGACTAAAGGACTCCCCACGAACTACGGAGTAAGGGAGGGTCAGATCAACAAAGAATGGCTTGAATGCAGTTAGCGCAACAGTGGGTGAAAGACCAAAGCCACTGGACTGGGAGGTGCAGAAAGTGATGGCCTTCCACTTGGTGATGGTATCAGGAACAGTGACATGCACAGCTTCCTTCCCCGAGTTACTGCAAGAACACAAGAACCCAGGTGAGGCAGGCAGTAAGTGAAAGAGGACATTTGAGAATTAAGCTACAAAGTCACCTGCAGAAGTGAATTTTTGTTGTGCCTGTGTGGAAAAGCAAAAAGGCAACTGAATTGGAGGACTGTGTGAATCTCAGAGGTGAGTGAAAATGTACAAATACGGAATAAGGGAGATGCCATAGTATGTAAGGGGTTGTATGTGTGGGTAGACTGTGTGTACAAATGTATCTGACAGACCAGTACCCTCGGAGTCTATAAACATATGCATTTTTTTTAAAAAGATTTTTTAAAGATTTTATTTATTTTTAGAAAGGGAAAGGAAGGGAGAAAGAGAGGGAGAGAAACATAAATGCATGGTTGCCTTCCACCAGCCGCTAGCTACAGACCTGGCTGGAGACCTGGCTTGTAACCTGGTTATGTGCCCAGACTGGGAATCAAACCTGCGACTTTTGGGTTCACAGGCTGGCGCCATTCCACAGAGCTACCAGCCAGGGGCAACATATGCATTCTTATGGCTCATCAAGATGAGCAGGTAAGCAGCGGACAAGACCTAAACTAAGGTCAATATGTCTCTTCAAGTTTTGTAGTTCTGAAGTGAGAATGTACTATCTGTTCTATGTAAATGTGAAAATGTGTGAATTTGTTTTGAGTGATTGCATATGGTAGTATAAGAATTCAGGAAAGAGACAAGTTCCATTAAACTTTCTTGGCTTAAGACTTAGATTCATTTAGAAATTATCTGAGCCTGAGTTGTCTGTAATCTTGCTATACCATTGAGGCATCACTTACCCAATAGGAAACAGATCCCAGAGCCAAGTCTCTGGGAAGTACTGACGAACTTGAGAATCCTCTGACCAAATTGATGAAGAGGACTCAGAAGTCAGTGAAATAGTAGGCCCATCCTTTAAGGAGGCTAAGAATAAGGAAATGTTAGAAAACAGAAGACTTCTATCATGAAATAAACTGAGGTGAAGGGACTACTAGTTACAAGGCCTTGACAAACAAGGACATTTGGCCAGAGAATGAATAGATAAAGATCTTCAGACTTCAAAAGCCCTCCCCAGATAGACAAATGCTTGGGAAACTGCCTGTGTCTATGGCCCACAACCTATTGTCATTCTAAGGCTAGAGGTAGCTTACCTTCACCGGCCATGATGCTGTATTTTAGAGACGGGTAACTACAATCTGCTGGCTTCTGGATTTTGGCATTGGATAGTATTTTCAGTCCCATGTTCTAATAGGTGCCAAAAAGAACAAAAAAATAAAATGGTAAATCACTTCCCTTATAGTAAGGACTACTGCCTAAGAATTGCACCCTCAAGGGTTTCAACCAAGATATTCTTTTCCTATTAATATTGAGACTGGTGAATATTACATAATACTCAGCCACCAAGATTGGTTCACTTACTCTGTTTCAGCTATTGTGAAAGACTTTCAGTTAAACTTACTTCATTGTTCAATATATTTAATTTTCCTTTCTAATATTAGTCAAAAATATTGTTCAATATATTTAATTTTCCTTTCTAATATTAGTCAAAAATAGTATTATTTGATTTACATTCTGACTTGCAGAGGCCAGGGACCATATGAGCTCCATCAACTCAACATAAGCACACTGAGTATTATGAAGACTCCAGGATTGGAGAAAATACAAAGATAAACAAAACAGAGTTCCTGTTAGAGGCCTCTTGGTCAGAATTTGGCCACACCATCCTAACTTCTGTTCATAAAATAGGTGCAATATGTTTCTTTTGTAATAATGAAAGAAGAATGCTGGTCTACTTTTCTTTATTTTCCTTCTTGCCTAAATCAGTATTTGGGGACCTTCAAGAGAAGAAGACTAGGGGTACAGCCTCTCCCAGTTATTCTCTTCCAATGCAATTGAGCATTGGAAGCATAAGAACTAACCCTGGTTGGTGTGGCTCAGTGGATTGAGCACCAGCCTGTGAACCCCAGGGTTGCTGGTTCTATTCCCAGTCAGGGCACATACCTAGGTTGCAAGCCAGGTCTCCAGCCAGGTCCTTAGCTGGAGGCAGGCAAAAGGCAACCATACATTGACATTTCTTTCCTTTTCTTCCTCCCTCCCTTCCCTTCTCTCTAAAAATAATAAATAAAATATTTTTTAAAAATTAAAAAAACTAAGAGAGGCTACCTTACATATCAAGATTTTTTTCAAGATTTTATTTCTGTCAGTGCCTATATGTCTCTCTCTGCTTTTTGAGATGTGGACTTTCTTTTCCCCCTCCTACTACCATTGTTTCTACAAGAACAAAATGGGTAAGAACATCTACCTGGAAAAAACGGAAAAGATCCATGCCTCCAGAGGACGGAGGTTGCAATATAATTGGATGCCTGTTCCAACGATCTTCAGATACTGGATTGAAGAGGGGTTGAGGAAGCTCCCTTGGGCTGAACATTAAACACTTACCATATTCAGCCACCTGATAGGGATAGCGACTATACCAGACTGGGAACATCCCATATACCTGAGATAAAGGGGAACAAGAAACAAAGTGTTGACACAGTGACATCAGCTGAGCAACTCCTTTCAGATTCTGGGGCCACAGCTTACCACTTCCATAGTATTTCTCTTCATCACTCAAGAATTCTTTCTAAGGAGTTATTTGATCATAACACCTCACTTTTTATTTTACTTTGTAAATCTTAACTTTTATCTCACCTTTTTTTTTTCATAATTTATCACACTTATCTCTTATTTAATCTTTTTGCCTTATCTCTATGTCCAGATTAACCATGACCTTCTCCTATCATCATTTCCACCTTTATTTTCACACCCGCTTGTCTACCACCTTATGGTGGTGCACTATTTCCCCAAGACTTTCTTTCCCACTCCCTGAAATCTATCCCTTATTCTAATACTATAATGGAATTGTCTTCTCTGTCAACTCTTTCTTCCCACCACATCAGCAGGCTACCCACAGAGTTATTGCTCAGCTCTCTCTCTGGCCTCAGTAGTGAGACACTCTCATCCACAGCCCGGACTGCACACAAGGACCCAGGAGCTGCCTGCAGCTGTAGGTCCACATCTGCTCCTGGAAGCTGCTGGGAAGGTGAGAAGCCAAGGGAAACCTGGAGAAGAAAAAAATATAACTTGGGAATCATGTCAGTTTGGAGAAGAGGAGAAAAATAATGTAATTTGGACCATCAGCCAATATACTCTTAGAACTATGATATCTAGCCCAGTCTTTCACTTTTATACTGATTTTCCTTTGTAAAATCTGGCCCTTGAGAACCAGTGTCTTAAGATAGAGCCGAGAAAAGTGAGCACCACAGTAGAATGACATAGAATGTTAAAAAAAAAAAAAAAGTAGAAAACATGAAAGCATATGGAATAGCTATGTATGTGGTTTACCAGTATGACTTTCTATTTTCATTTTTTAAAAGATTTTATTTATTTACTTTTAGAGAGAAGGGAAGGAAGGGAGAAAGAATGGGAAAGAAACATCAGTCAGTTGCTTCTCATAAGCACCCCAACCAAGGACCAAACAAACCTGCATCCCAGACAGATGCCCTGACCAGAAACCAAACCAGTGACCTCCACTTTGTGGGATGATGCCCAACCGCCTGAGTCACACTGGTCAGGGCCCCTGGCATGACTTTTTAAAAAGAAGCAGGAGAGAGAACTCAACAAAACATACTAAAGGTACTATAAATACAATATCACATTCAACTTCAATATTATCTTATTTCCCTACTCCTGCCTTATCTCCAACCCAAGCATACACAAGATCTCTATTCCCAGGCCTTTTATTCAACCCCCTCAACTGCCATTTTACCTGGTTGTCAAAGCACATCTCCACTGAGAATTGAATTTTGTCAGCTATGACACCTCCATTGGGGAAAATGGCATAGACCACCAGGGAAGGATCAGGGGCTAGTCTGGAATTGAATGTCAGTGAGAGAGAGAAGGAGCCTTTCAGTCCTGAAAAAGAAGAGAGGATACACAGGGATGATAGTGCACTCACATACCCATGACATCCAATCATATGTATCTGCCCTTGTCAGTGGCTAGCAGCATGCCTCATTGTGCAAGTAACTTCATTTTCCTGTTCTATGATTATCGTTACTGTTCTGTTCTCATTACTTCTATGTAGAAGAACTTTTGCCTGGAAGTTTAAAATACTCTTTTCTCTTCCAAGAGAAGTATGAACACTCACCTTCTTTTTTGAAATTCAGGTGTTTCTGCCCCTCTGCCTCCAAATTTCCTTTCCCTGTTAACTATGAAAGAGAAAAAAAGAATTGTCAACAGCACAGAAGTAGCTCACTTCTGGAGCAACTGTGCATCTCTCTGTAGGGAGAGTCTCCTTTCATAGTTCCCGAGCCTGACTCGATACTTCACTGAGCAGCCTTTAGCTTGTCAAGCATTGGACAATGCATGCACAGTCCTGATGACTCATCCTCCAGTTGAAGGGCTGCCTGAGACTTGGGGTTGGGGCAAGGGGGTGGGGGGTGGAGGACAAAGATCATATTGCTACTGCCTTGTAGCCATATAGACAGGCTTCACAGTAGACAATTGTCCACATTTTCTTAAAGATCTCCAGGTTTTATTTTCTTATCATCTTAGTAACATAAATTTAGCTAACATACATCCCCACAACCTTTTTTAAAAAATTATCACTCCATTTAAAATCTGTGGAAATTGAGTGCACCACAAACTGCTTTGAGCTCATCTGACGTTTGACTCTCTGGAAGAGAAACCTTTTCTAACTCCCTGTTTACACTCACCAGAAACGGAATTCAGTGAAATTGTTGCTGGGCTGTCATCTCTGGTTCCTCAGACTAGCATCCACACCAAGCAACCCAACCCCGCTTTTCTCCTAGGTTCCACCCAACTCCTGTCCTGACATCAGTGCCCGCATTATCAATGACTTGCCATCTGCCACCTACCGCTCCTTATTCTCTTGTGGCAGGAAGATTGTTTTAACTTGATGAAGGCACAGGGATAATTCAGCTAGAGAAAGTCTCTCAGAGACTTTGAGGGGAGGATAAGGGAAAGAGGAGACCCAGGACCATCAAACCTGAGCTTTACGGGAGGGAGTCTAAGCCTCATTTTCATGCAGGTGACCAATAAAGCTGCTTATTTTTGTTTGTACGTGCCTTTCAGGCTACAAGTTGTGATTTTCCTTCTCCAACAAGGGTGCTATCAATGTTCATTTTTACCCTATTCATCTATTTTTAAATATTGACCAATAAAACTCAGAATAGAATTTATTCTGAGTCCTATTCTCTTCTCACCCTCCCTCCCACCACCTACCCAGACAGGCCCCTTTCAGTCCCGGCCAGCAACATTTTCTTGTTAATTCCTCATCTCATTTCCCCACACAAAATCTTTGGAATCCTGCTCAAAATCTCTTTTTTCCTCATTTTCCCCTTTCCTTTGTGCCTATTTTACATTGATCATCTGTTAAAGATATTGAATTAAAATAAAATATATTTTAAAATTTAAGTTTACCTATTCTTTTCATTTCTTTTAATATGGCTTCTGAAATCTTTGAAATTTTGTATGTGGCCTACAGTATCTGTATCTGAGCAGCCTACCCACCCTCTCCAGTTCACTCTCCATAGTCTTTTTCCTTCCCAACACATTTGCATCAACCCTCCTTTGCCAGTCTTACATAGTAGGAGAAAGTGATTTCCTGGTCTGGGTCTGCATCAGCTGGATCAATGTAATACTCCACCAGCACTTCTTGGGGTTGCCTACACTGCAAGATGCCCTTTAGCCAGGGGATTCTGAGGAAGCTGCGAGTTGTGTGGTAGAAGGGTTTCAGGTACAGGTAGGCATTTAGGTAGTATTGAGGAATCTTTTCTGGATTATAGGCCGGATGTTCCATTTGGAACCTTCCCTGAGAAAGAGAGGGAAAAAAGCTCTTTTAGCATGTACCTCAACCACATTAACCACATGGACCTGTTGTGATTTTCAAATAGATTTCTCTCAAATCTTCACTGCCTAAGAATGCCATATAGATATTTTACTAGAAGTCCAACCAAGAATATTTGAGAAATCCATGATGGCAGTTATGTGCAGCATATTTTAGTATGTAGGGGAGTAAAACAATGGCTGTATTATAGGTGTCAAATAATGGGAAATTATGGATGATATACTTTTTTAAAAATATTTCATTAATTTATTTTAGAGAGGGGAAGGGTGAGGAAAAGAGGAAGAGAAATATTAATGTGAGAGAGAAACATCTTGTACATACCCTGACCAGGGACTGAACCCACATCCCAGGCATGTACCCTGACTGGAACCAAACTAAAGACGTTTCACTTTGCAGGATAATGCCCAACCCTCTGAGCCATACCAGCCAGGGCACTGATGATATACTTTTACAGACTGATACCTAAGGTGTATATCAGCATGAACTAAGATTATAGAGAAATTAAAGAATATATCTCAGGGACAAGAAAACTAGGTATAAAAGATAAGAGGATTGAAAATCATTATTTCTAAGTAGAGCGATCAAGTGATACCTAAAGAAATTGTTAATTAGCCACAAGGCAAATAGCATGTATTTGCTTAAGTAGTGTAGCTGATTGGTTGTATTAATGGCTTTAATTTTTCATCTGTCCTTGCATCAACATCCTTTACCATATAACCTTTTAGTACCCTTTTAGTCTACCTGTGGGCACATCATGTGACTTGTTGGAAATAGTATGTTAGCACATGCAAGGTAAGGAAAGGCTTGAAAAAGCCCTTGCATATATGTCCACTTTTTTTCTTGCAACTCATCATTGCCATGAGGATATACTTGAACAGCCTGCTGGAACATGAGACATGTGGAGTACCAGACAGGTGGAGTACCAAGATCAGCCTAGCTGCCTATCTGATGCACAACCAATACATGCTTTTTGTTGTATAATACTAAAGTTTTGTAATTGTTTGTTAAGCATCATTGTGTGATAGTTGATAACTGATACAGGTAACCTTATAAGTATACAAAATCAAACGTTCCCTTCTTTGCTATTTTTATGAATAATGGGAGGAGGGCTAAGAAGACAAGAAAAAGAAGACAACTCTAGACCAAAATCAAATAAGGTATAAGATGAATTAGGATAAAGAGCAATTTTAATCTGAAGTGTCATTTATTTGATTGATATAAGAAGTAAAAAGGATCTAAGAAAAAGATTTTTGCCAACTGGGCTGCGGAATCAATAAATGAGGAAGATACAATTACAAATGGAGGTGGGGGCGGGGGGGAGAAACACAAATTTTGAAATTTCCCTTCAAAGTCTTCCTTGCCTGAGCTTACCTCCAGAGAAACATCTGTCCCATTCCAATTGACTGTGTCCAGCTTGAAGACAGCGAGGCCATCATTGTCAGTAACAAGGGTATGGTTGATGGTTATATTTGTGCCAAAAATCATCAGGAACACTACACGATTATTGAGGAGGGAGCCATCATGGCCCCTAACTCTTATCTGCGGGTGAAGGGCATTACAGTCAGGTTTAAAGTAGGTTGAAGTATGTGGTAAAGTGACATGGTAACAGAGACTCTAAGAATACATTGCAAGAAAGAGTCCAGAAAGAGATAAATGTATTCAAGAGTTGGAAACTAGGATCTATGAGAAACTGAGAAATGAACAGGAGTCACTTGGCCTGGAATAGAAGTATAGTAGACATGTAGCTAATGAAGCTTCAGGGCTTTTCATTGCACAGGCTCTTCCTAAGGCTCTGCACAATATTTTTCCTTTCATTTTCTCAAAGAGAATCCTCTTCCACTCCCAAATTGTATAATCATTAGACTCTAAGAAAATCTGGATCTACTGTCAGTTTTGAGAAAAGATGGCTAAAGCATAAATGAATATAAATGTGTACATTATTATGTTGTCTGAGAAGTAAAGAAAGATAATTTGGTGAAAGGAGTAGATGTTAAGTATTAAAAAGAAGATTACAAAGGAAATTTTTAATTCTCTAAAAAAATATTGCTTAAGGGTCTATAAAATGGCTCTCTGTCAAGGAAAGTTTGATGTTAACCTTGCCTAGATGCAGGAGCACAAACTAAATGATTTCTCCAAATACTTTGCAGCTCTAAAATTCAAGGATTTGAACATTTGAATATGAGCCTTTGGTATTAGGAAGGGCACCAAAGTAACATTAATATTCAAGGTACAACTCATGTGGGATTCAGGGCAGCACAATATAAGTAGTTAAGAACATATATTCAGGATGCAGGATGCCTGATTTTTATCATAGTTACCACTTACTAGCATATAACCTTGGGAAAAATCACATAACCTATCTTGCCTCAATCTTCTAATCTGTAAAATGGGGCCAAATAATAGTGTCTACCTCACAGAATTATTATAAAGATTAAATAGGTGAATACTTGTAGAGTACTTAGAATAATGCTGTTACTGTGTCAACAGGAAGGAGGCAACAGTTAAGATTTTTTTTTTTGCTTACGCAGAGACAGGCTTCAACATACCTTCCCAGTGAAGGGGAAGTTGGGATAATAATAATCATTGGTGTCTTCAAAGGTCATTGATCCTATTTCTGGAGAAATGTAAATATCTTTTGTGCTATTGGCTTCCATGCCTGCAGAGGGAAACGAAATGTACATTATTTTAAATGCCTGAATCCCTCATTTTCATGTTCAATATACAATCTCTGAAAGGATGATGTCCCCTGGAAGTATAAAGCTAAATATATATCTAGACAAAGATCCAAACCAACTTCCCACCCCAAACTTTTGGGGGAAATAGGTAGTGGATGGAAGATTGGTATCCAGCATTTCCCTTTGGGAGCAAGGAAGTCACTCCCAAATACAAATGGATAGGTCTTGAATCCTCTGAGTAGATGTTTTTCCCCCAACAGCCCCTTTCCTTTCTTTTTTCTTAATGAACCAAGGAATATCCCACTTACCTGTCCCTTCCTCCACCAGAGTAGCCACAATATTGATGCTCTTGCTGTACATATAATCAGTGAGGCTGAAGGTGGACATGCTCACAGAACCTGAGAAGCATCCTGCTTTGTCAGTCTAGTAAGTTGATCAGAAAGAGAGGGAGAGGATGAATCGTCTAATCACTACTTCCATTTCATAATGTACTGAAGAAGGAAATGATTTATCTTCATACTTTATTTTTTCCATATTAAAGATAGAAAAACTCTCCTATGACATAGAGTATATACCTGCACATATGTAATCATGAAACAAACTTGAAGCTCCAAAATCTTACAAGCGGAAAAGAGCCAACTGTAGAACAGGAGAATTCTATCTCCCAAAGGTTTAAGTTTATTTTTTGATTACGAGGCAGATTCTAAAAGGCTTTATCTGTTTAGGATAAAGAAGACTGTTTTATTCTTTGGAACTGGGATAATAATCATATGAAATGTTTTCTATCCTTGGTCTTTTACCACTTTTCTATATTGGTGCTTACTTATTCTTTAAGACATGTGAATAAGGTTCCTTACTTACCTGTCCAAAGAGATTTCTGCATTTGTCCGGTAGCTGCTCCTGTTTTGCCTCTCCAAAGTGGTAAGTATTTGTCTTTTGACACACTGATACCTGTACAGCCCCCACCATGGGCTTTCCATAGGTGTACCTAACCCAAAAAAGCATAAGTCAATGTTGGAAAATGCCACTTGCAATCCACCCCTTAATCCCAAAACACCACTCTTCCTTCTTTCCCACATTCCTCCCTCCACAAGTATCCTGACGTTCCTACCCTTCTCTAGCTCTTATTCACTTCCCTATTAACTCAAAGTCTTCAAGTATTGTCATTACAAAATAAGTACCATCCAAAGGACAGAATAGTGTCTTTTTTTCACTTCTATTTCTCCATGAGATTCAATATTTCATTCAGCACAAAGTAGACCGGAAACCATAATGTTGACTGAGGGAACAGCGGGAAGTATGAGCAGAGACACAATTAGGAAATGTGTGTTTGGGGAAGTCATGACTCTGTGCTACAAAAAGTATATGAAGTGTTAACCACCATCTACATTTCTCTGTAACATCCCCTCAACATACTTCTCAACATAGCTTGAATCTCCACCTCATCCAGAGCCTTATTCTTACCGACAACAAACTTTGACTACAAAAGATTCCTGTATCGTTGATAACTGCTTGGGCTCCACCACTTCCACCTTGAACTTAGGCAGCACTGGAGAGAGTGCAGAGAAAAATGGAAAAGGAATGGATGAGCTTAACCATATAGGTAGTGAAAAGTGGGGTATAAAAACAGTGATTAATCCACTAATTAAGGGAGGCTTTATTAAGGTAAAATGCTCCTGATTTAGCACTGATTCAGAAATGAATAAATACCCCTCCCGATAGTAGATTTTACTTTCCTTTGCTAATCCTGTGATCAGATTATATCCAACACTTTGACCTTGTAATTCTCCCACCTACCATATTCTTCCACACTGAAGGTGCCAAAGGTCTTGCCCTCAGCCACTGCCACTGTGTAGGTGCCCAGCGTTGCCTCTGGTGCCAGTTGGAAGGACAGCTCCACAATGCCTTGCTTGGGCACCACTTCCAGCCACTGTGCAATCCTGTTGCTATTTGGATCCTGTGTCCATTATAAAGAAACCTCATGATGTCCCTGCCTATCTGATTCCCACTTTGCACTGCAAAACTTAGGTAAAGAACCCTCCCCATGGTCTGTGTCTAGGAAAAACAGCTCCCTGGGTTATTTATCATTTTCTTCATTTACCTTGAGGATCAGCCCCAAATTGGGAAGAAAAGGGTCTTTGTGGTTTCAAATGATCAGATGAGTCTCTAAGGTGTTATGACCAGTTTCAGGAAGTGGGGCTTAGGATGTCCTTTACAAAGAATGTTTTCTATATTTTTGGTACCTACTGAAGGGATTGATTGTAAGATACCTGAGAGTTGGGTAATTTAACAGAAGAATGGAGGGGATGCTGTGGGGAATTGGTAATTCCAGTCCCTTTTCCTCTTAACACTTCTCACAGATTTTAATGTCATATTCAACTGTTGAGTGTCTATAAGAGCTTATTGCTGAAAACTAAGAGGAGTCCAGAATTGGGTGAACTGGAGTGGCACAGGGAAGTTACAGGAATCAGAGTGGGAAGGTTAGTTGCAGCAGAAGTTGGTGACTTTCCTTACAGAGGTTTTGGGGTTGAGAGGATGGGGCTGGCAGAGGAAAGAAAATAGGTACAATGTAGGTGGAACAGTGGGCATTTGGGGCTGGGCAGAGCTCTTTCTGCCTCCAAGTTTAGCACCGAACTGTCATTCCTCCTCCTCCAAAACTGACAGAAAAGACAAAGAAACTTCTCCTTACCTGCAGTTCCACCATAGAATACTGAAAGAGAAAACCAGATAATGTGGGTTAGAGCAAGGTAAACAATAAGGTTTATTGAAAGCAAGTTCACAAAGACCTCTTGCTTCTTTCTTTCCTTCCTTCCTTCCTTCCTTCCTTCCTTCCTTCCTTTCTTCTTCATTGCCCATTCTTTCCTTTCAAACAGCTCTTTTGTACTCTGATAAGAGTCACAATGGGGCAAAGGCTTATTGTTGGGGGAAGAGAGAGAAGGGATTTGCTCAAAGGGGTTATTAGTCTCCAAAATACTCAAAACGGAGCTTCAGACACTTCAGCATCCCTCAGTGCTCTGTGACTAAGCTCCTCCAGGAAATGAGCATCTGGAGGTCTCCACTGTTTAAACCTCTTGTTTCAGCCAACTATTTCCCAGCCTCTTTTCCGCTGTTTGAATACCACTGGGCAGGAATCTTATTTTCCAGCATTGCCAAACAATGTCTAAAAATTTTTGTTTATAAGAGTTCCATCAAAGGATCATGTATGGTTTCTTCAAGACAATGGATGCTAAAACGATTAAGTTGGTGGGGAACAGGTCATCGTGCTAAGTGTATTACCCCAAAAATCATTTGCCAAGTTCAAAGGAAAAAAACACATAACTTTCTATCAGAGAAGTTAAGCTATCACCACCTTAACCAGTAATCAAACTCATCATTACTAATAGTGGGAAACTGGACATTACATGCTTCCTTCCTGAAGAAATTCATTTGAGGTCCACAGCATGACCTACTAAGTATTAGGTTACCAAAAGTGTTTAACTTAAATCTAATTAAGACCTTATACCTAGTTCCTGAAGATGGGGAAGTAGGAACTAAGGAAATAATCAGACAAGTCTTATAGAATATCAAGTATTCTATAAGACAAGTAGGCTTCCTAAAAGTCAGTGCCATATTTCTGAATGAGGACATTTAAAAATCCATCTAGCTTGATCTCTCTCAGAAAAAACAACAACAACAAAATAGTTAATATGATTTTTTAAAAACACAGGAGATTATTTTATATTAAGAAAAATTTAAGCCCCAGCTGGTGGCACACTGGATAAGGCACCAGCCTGTGAACCAAAGGTCACTGGTTCGATTCCCAGCCAGGGCACATAACCAGGTTGCAAGCCAGGTCTTCAGCCAGGTCCGTAGCTGGAGGCAGGTGAAAGGAAACCATACATTGATGTCTCTCTCCTTCTCTGCCTCTCTCCCTTCCCTTCTCTTTAAAAAATAATAAAATCTTACCCCAAAAAATGTGATACTTCTTTTAAAAAGAAAAAAAGGGGGGAATGGGTGGGTGGGGAGGGGGACAGAGGGGAGCAAAAAGGGGATGGATGTAATACAACAACAATAACATTTTTAAAAAAACAATAAAGATTAAATTTTTAAAAATAAAAATTTTAAATATAATTAAGTGTAATGCATAGTTTTGTTTTGTTTTTTGTTTTTTGTTTTTGTCTCCTAGTTTGAAAATTTAGAGAAAACTGATTTAAGACTGCATATTAAATGATATTAAATAATTATTCCTAATATTCTTAGATGTGATAATATGATTATTTAAGACATTCTTTTTAGAATATACATGCTAAAATATTACAGAGAAAATGTTATGATATCTGCAACTTACTTTTAAATTAGTAAAAAAGTGATAGATTAAAACAAATATGGCAAGATGAAAAAAATGTTCAACTAAGAAGATAGTATCTCCAACTGGAAGATGCCTGAGGTTACTGAATGAATGGCTATAGCAACCAAACTAGACAGGGTCAGTTCATCTCAAAGCCTATTTTAGTCGCTTGAAGCTAAAACACTATGCTCTGTATACTCATAATTTTTGTCTCTCTTTTTCTTGGTAAAATTCCTTTAGTTAATTTCAGTGTTTCAGATTTTTCAGAGCTTCAGACTGGAATTTGGGGCTGGGGCTGGCTAGAGTGACAGAGTAAAGAGGGAGGAGAAATGTTCCATCAGAAACAGAGCATAGCTGTGGGAATTACAATACCTGTCAGAAATAAGGCATAAAATGAGCAAAGGAAATAACATAATGGTGGTGAAATCAATCTCAAAGGCGCGGAAGAGTCTGAGATAACTTTGGCCATGGCCACACTTTCACCTTAGTTAGCTCTGCAATCAACAGTCTGTTAAACAATTCCTATTCCACAGGATACCAAACTTGTGATGAAGAAAGGGTACCGGTGACAGGAGAAGAAACTAAAAAGAATTCGAAATTGGGAAAGAAAGCAGTGGTGGGGAAAGCTAACGATCAACAGGCCTAGAGCCTCTCTGTATATAAGGAAATAGAAGCTCTGACAACATAGAGATAGAAATTTAAAAAAAAACAATGCTTCCTCTATAATTATCTTTAAAAGATGCCTTTGAATATATAGGCCATGACTAACGGAGAAAGAAGGCAGCAGGGGTGTGTGAGAGCTAAGTATTTCATGACCATGCAGAAATGACATGGTGATCAAACTTCTCATAAGGCTTACAATTTGGGAATCAAGTAGTTCAAGGAAGATTTAAGTATTTTCCAAATGTTACTACATTTTTACTTTTGGTACTTTTTAAATGTTGCCTTAAGAGAACTGTCTACTTCATAAACTGGTATTTTTAAAATGTTGCCTTAAAAGAATTATCTATTTTATAAATTACCTTGTTCCATAGTAAAAAAAAAAAAAAAAAGAAGAAGAAGAAGAAGAAGGGGGTGAATATTCTTTTTTTTTTTTTTTTTTTAAGATTTTATTTATTACTATTTTCAGAGAGAGGGGAAGGAAAAAGGCAAAAAGGGACAGAAACATCAATATATGGTTGCCTTTCACCTGCTGCTAGCTACAGAGCTGGCTAGAGGCCTGGCTTGCAACCTGGTTATGTGTCCTGGCTGGGAATCAAACCAGTGATCCTTGGGTTCGTAGGCTGGTGCCAATCCACTGAGCCATACCAGCCAGGTCATGAATTACTTCTTAATATGTGAACCGCAAAGTGTTTTTGTGTCAATCCTGAAAAGTCATGAAGTTTGAAGAAACTCTTATTTTAAAAAAAAAAATTTTTTAAGTATTATTTTTTAAAAGATTTTATTTATTATTTCCAGAGAGAGAGGAAGGGATAGAGGCAGAGAGGGAGAGAAGCATCAATGTATGGTTGCCTTTCACCTGCCTCTAGTTACCTGGCTGGAGACCTGGCTTGCAACCTGGTTGTGTGCCCTGGTTGGGAATCGAACCAGCGACCTTTGGGTTCGCAGGCCAGCACCTTATCCTCTGTGCTACCTGCCAGGGCTTTGCAGAAACTCTTTTAAAACAACAGAGAATCCATCTCTCAAGAACGTTTAACCTCACTGATGTTCTTAGCTATCAAACCTGAGAAATAAGACTTATCTGTTTGTTTTCAGCCAGAGTGGAGCTATGAAGACTTAAGCTTGTATTTCAATATCCTACCTGCTTTCTGTATCTCAAAGGGTCTCAGAATCTCACACCTTTGAAAAGAATCTTTTCTTTCCCCTAATCTCTCTCAGTCTGCCCACCTCCTTTCCCTTTCCATCTTTCCTTGTCATTCTTAAATTCTCACCTTGTCATTCACGGGAACAAAGTTGCTGTCCAGGGTGACAATGCGAAAGTGCACTAGAAAGAAACAGACTTTATTAGCAAAGGGGTTATTTCCCTTCACAAAATCTTTCTTTCTTCCACCCTTCTATTTCCTCACACACGCTTTTGAGTCAGCCAAGCCTCATCAGGTTCTACTTAAAACAACAACAAAACACCTATTCAGAGAGAAAGAGTGTGACAATGAGAAAGTGCACTAGAAAGAAACAGGCTTTATTTGCAAAGGGGTTATTTCCCTTCACAAAAATCTTTCTTTCTTCCACCCTTCTATTTCTTCACACACGCTTTTGAGTCAGCAAAGCCTCATAAGGTTCTACTTAAAACAACCACAAAACACCTATTCAGAGAGAAGGATAAAGCCCTTAAGCAATTTCTATTCATGGCTGCTGACCCTGAAACCTGGGAATGGACTGCCCCCCTAAGTAAGAAATAATAACAGGAACTCAAGTCAAATATGTATTTCATATTTCATATGCAAGCAGCTTGCTGGAGGACCCAGCCTGGTTCCAATGACACGTGCCAAATTTCATTCCAGAAGAAACATGTACTTCTGTGTCAGAAGCACACACACAGCAGCAACTCTACCCACTACTCCTCACCTTAGGAAACAAGGTATCCATTCAACACATCATCCCCAACCCCAACCCCAGCCTATCTTCTCTTCTGCATTTGTTATTCCTTAGGCTTCCCACCAGATCACAGGGACCCTGTTTACAAATACCTTCCGGGGTCTTTTGTCTAAATCCGTAAGTGTGCCTCTTACCTCGCTGCCCTGGATTGTAGATAGGTTTGTCAGTTTGTATAAAGATGCCGTTCTTCTGCCTCTGAATTAGAACCGTTTTCTTTTCCTCAAAGCTAAAGTTATTTCTGGTTCCCGACACCCGGATTGTAGCCACTTCTTCTGTGCCACCTGCAGGAGGTGGGACCTGGCGGAGAGAGGGCACTCTGGGGAGGAGCAGGAGACTGTGGACAGAGTCTCAACCCAGGAGTGGGGAGGGTGAAAGGAAAGATCTGAGTTACACAAGTTTCAGGGAAGAATGCAAACAATGAACAGAGGGTAAGGTCAGGAACTAAAAGGAGAGATTCAAGGTCAAAGAAATTATGGATGACCAGGAATTGAAGTGAGGTGTGGGGAGAGAAGTCGAAGGTCCGTGGCAGAAGTAAGACGTCAGGAACATAATTAAGATTAGATGACAGTGAGTATCCAGGGAATAGTAAAGTCAGGAATTCAAGTTAGGGCTAAGTCTGTGCTTACCAAAAAAGACATGCAATGTAAATGCCTCTTCCTCAGTCCATGGTGTTCTAGCAACTTCTGGGTCTTGTCTTTGGTCTCCAGAGTAATAGTGAATTTCACATCATAATGCCCAGGGCCCAGATCCAAACAAACCTTCTGAGTGGAAGGGAAGCTAAGCTGGGCTGGCAATGTCACCAGGTAGTTCCTATTAAGGGAAGAAAAGGATTTCAGGGCAGTCATTGATTGATCCACTCAATGGGAAATTAAGCCCCTTCATAAACACTCAGCATATAGCAGTGAATGAAACAGACTGAGCCCCTGCCTTTAGGAGCCTTTATTTTCTATAAGGAAGAAGACAAGTAACAACCCAGCCAGTGCACAGTCTTAAATCTCCCACAATCAGGAAACCTTCCATAAGAACCTATGTCTAAGGGTACGAAGGAGGAAATTAGCTATATCACAGAGAACAGGACACAGGAGTCTACTATATTTTAATATTATCTTTTGTGAAAGCTTCTTTCTATGCCTCAACTTGGGTAAAGGAGAAATGCAAGCAAAGAAAGGGAAAGATGAGAAAGAAATTAAAATAAACCAATGGTTATCATATCCTGTCCCCCATATTTATATTTGAGAAAGGAAGACAGACATCAAACACTCACGGAAGGAGTTTCTCTGCAATAGCTGGTGAGAGAGCCAAGATTCCTAGAAGGAGCCAAGCCCACATCTTTGTGGGTAACGCAGACTCCTAAGGATCCAGAGATCTGCACCCCATTGGAGCATATATATTAACTCCCCAGGCAGGGTGTGGAGCTACCGCTGAAGCTCCTGCCAATCACCTACAGGGGGCCGCAGGCGAAGGTGGTGGATGAGGGTATGGCTTCTGTTCACTTCCTTACATTAATTTTCCCCTGAAACATTCATACTGGCTCAGCCAGTCCATCATACCTGTTTTGGGGGAAAGCCAGGGCTGTGTACTCACAGGGGTGACATTCACAGAACACATTTTTGGACTCCGCCCTTTTTTTCTGGTTTCATTCCAAATTCTCTTACCCGTTTGATCTTTTTACCTCTTTTTATTATTCTATTAAGACATGTTTGGGATCACAGGGATGGGAGCAGTAGCAGTAGAAAAACAGTACTTCGATCTAATTGGGAATTGTTCAAAGTTAACACTACTCAGTATGTGACTGTGTGGAATTAGAGACATGTCCACTCCTTGAGAAACTAAATGGACAACCTCGCTGAAGATAATTTCACAATGTGCATCAAAAGCTTTTCAGAGTTGCACATTGACCCAGCAACTCTTGCAATGTTTCTTAACAGGGAAAGAGAGCATGCACATATGTAAAATAAGTATCAACACTGGTTTCTTTATAGTGTTGGTTATAATGGCAAAGGCTTGAAAGCCACCCAGCATATAAATTCGTGAAAATGCTTTCTTGACCAATGACCAACCTAAATAAAAGCAACATAAGCAAAAAAAAAAAAGAGGAAAAAAAAGGTTTTGGTAATTGGAGTAGACATGAAGAAACAACTAGAGGAAGTTGAGAAATTCTGAAAACTTTATGACTTTATGGCTTGAAATCAGCAACTTGATGCTGTTGGGGAAAAGCTAGGAAAACTCCTTGACAAGTGGAATGGGGAAACTAAGACACACAGTTAGAGGGCTGAGCAATTTACAAGCCAGGTAATAAATCGCAAGATCTTATCTTCCCGAACCGAGGACAACTTAGGAGCAAGTTGTTCACACATTCTGCACCTTGCCAGGGGAAGGCCCACCTGCCCGATCAGGGCTGCCTCAGGCCAGCCTGTAGCATGTGGGTAGGTGACTTCACACAGGGAAGATTTCACAACACAAGTCCAGGTGATTCTGAAAGGACATTAATTAAAGCTGGGAACAAGGAAGAGATTAGGGTAGAAGAAGCAACAGGAGAGCCTAGGCGGGGCTGCTTTGGTTCTCTAGAAACATTGTGGGAAAAAAGTGAGTCAAGGTGGGGCTGCTGTCAGCTAAATGGAGGGTTGCAGGAAAGGGGACCCTGGTGACAGGTTCAGGGGCTTAGCCAGGATGAGCTGCTGCTGCTCATTGTTCCCCTGGTGGCAGGTCTCCTGTGGTCCCTTAGAAGATTTGTGCCTGTGGGGGAAGAAGGAGAGAAAGGAAAAGGCATGGGCCTGCTTCCTGGAGGGAAAGTGAACGCTGGGTCTTTCGTCACCCTTTTGGTTTTGCTGATTTTCTGGGCCTAGAGCTGACATACAACTGAGGCCTAGATGGTATCTCCAGAAATAAAGCTCAGGGGGTCTAAATCATATGACCAGCAATATGCCAGGGAAGAAAAGTCACCCCGTGGGGAGCTCCAGCACCAGTTTTGTCCCTTGCTAGGCACCCAGGGCCTCCCACCCTGGTGACCCGCTGCATCTGTCTGTAAATTGCTCAGCCAGGTTGTTCAGCTATGTGTCTCAGTTTCCCCCTTCCATTTGCCAAGGAATCTTCCTAGCTTTTTACTATTCTGCCTCCCTACTACACACACAACCCTTCAAGTTGTGGAGAAGATGGCAATTGTGAGTCCTCTATCCATATTCTTCCAGCTTTATGATTCCAGTAGACAAAATTGTTAATCTATGTTAAAGACACCTCCGAAGAAAGAGTTTGTTCCTTCTCTCACATGCTCACCTCTGAATCAATCATTGTACCCAGAATACTATGATAGGGTGGGTTGTTCCTATCAGAGGCCATGGTGATAGGGTACAGTGATTGGCAACTCCAAAGAGCCACATGGAATTGGGATGGGGGGTTTCTCTAGAGATAGGAGCCCACTACTACAGAGAGTGGGTTAGCATACAGATGCTGGGGAAAAGAATGTTAAGTCTATTAGAAGCCCCAATAATTTGAATTTGGTTGGATATTTTGCTACATTAATATAAAGCAATAATATACAACTATTAAAAATAATGTTTTCATGACAAGGGAAATTATTTGCAATACTAATTGTATGATGGGGTAGGGAGGGTGAATGTGGTACACAATAATACATATGAAGTCCACTTCCACTTAGGATATAAAAAACTGGAGGGAGCATTGTTTCCTCCCTGACAATGAGAAAAAGCCAGACAAAGTGCAAAATCACAACTCACCTTGAACCAAAAGATTGAATCTTAAAGGCTCAGCTGACATTATAAATTAACTAAGTAGCCTAAAACCCAAGAAGGTGCAGTTCCTGAAGAGCAGAGAATGGATATGTGGACCATCCTTCTGTGCCAGAGCCTGGGAGGTCTTTGGGTCATCATAGAAGCAGGTAAGAAGAACCCAGCTATATGGAAATCTTATTTGTGACAACATGGATGGAACTTGATGTCATTTTGTTAAGGGAAATAAGTCAGAGACAAATAGTATATGATCTCACTTATATGTACAATGTTTTTTTAAAAGAAAAAAGAAAAGCAAAGCTCAGGCTGAGGTTACCAGAGGTGAAGGGGTGAAAGAAAGGAGAAGTGGAGAAAAGTAGTCAAAAAAATATGAACTTTCAGTTATAAAATAAACAGGTACAAGGGATGTAATGTATAACATGACCACTATAGTTAATATTGATGTATGATATGTAGAAAAGTTATTAAAAGAGGAAATCCTAAGAGTTGTCACCACAAGGGGAAAATGTCTCTTTTCCTCTTTCTCTTCTTTTAATTGTATCTTTCTAAGATGATGGGTGTTAGCTGAACCTATTGTGGTAGTCATTTCACAACATATATAAATCAAACCATCATGCTGTACACCTTACACTTACACAGTAATGTATGTCAGTTATTTCTTAACAAAACTGAAAAAAAAAATTGAACAGAGTAATGAAGAGCTGTAGGACAATATCAGATGGTTTAACATATATATTATTGGAATCCTAGAAGAAAGCGATAACAAACAGAATAAGTGTTTGAAGAAATAACAGATGAGAACTTTCCAAAGAAAATGAGACATCAAAAACAGATCCCACAGTGGATAAGGTGCCGGCCTGTGAACCCAAAGGTCGCAGGTTCGATTCCCAGCCAGGGCAACATAATTAGGTTGCAAGCCAGGTCTCCAGTCAAGTCTGTGGCTGGAGGCAGGTGAAAAGCAACCATACATTGATGTCTCTCTCCCTCTCTGCCTCTCTCCCTTCCCCTTTATAAAAAAAAAAAAAAAAAAAAAACAGATCCAAGAATCATAGAGAATTTCAAGCAAGATAAATACCAAAGTAAATAGACCTAATCCCATCATATTCAAACTGCTGAAAATCAGAGATGAAGAGGAAGCATTAAAGGTGGCCAGAGAATAAAGACATATTATGTAGAAAGAACAAAGATAAGGATTATAGCAAATTTCTCCAATGTTAGCCATAAAACAATGGATTGACATCTTTAAGTAAAAGAAAATAAAAGAAAATCTATCATTCTGTACCCATCAAAAATATCTTTCAATAATGAAACAAAAAGCTGAGAGAGATTATTGCTAGAACGTATGTGCTACCAATGATAGTAAAGGGAGTTCTTAAGGCAGAAGACGTAGGACCCAGTTGACAAGCCTGGCCTGCAGGGCAAATCCATCCTGACATAGGTTTTGTATGAAGAGATTTATTGGAGCACAATAACACTTGTTTACTTTTGTGCTCCCATGATAGACTTTAGGAGTCACAAATGAAGATCTCTGGAAATACTATAAAATAAAATAAATATAAAAAGCACTTAAATCTATTTTAATCACTTTAAAGGATAAATGACTAAGCAGAAAAATAATTCATTCTGACTTATGTTGTAGGGGTGAGGCATTTTTTTCATATGTCAAGACAAAGGGGAATTAAAAATAAAGAAACACTGTAGAATGTTAGCATAATTCCCTTTGGCACATTTTCCTTCTCTCTTATTTTGAGTTTCCTGATTCTAAATTTTTCTTTCCTCTTCTCTTTTTACCTTGTTCAGGTCCCACCATAACACATGTCTACTTCTCTCAGCTTTTCTAAAACCCTAGTAAAGATACCTCCAGCCATCAATCTCCTTTTACCCTGGCCCTCTGATGCCATTGGATAAGATTTGTTAACTGAGGGATTCTATTGAACATTTCCAATCCTGTGGATCTCAGAGAAAAGCTAGAATGGAGACAAGTATGGTTCCAGCTATGGGGGCTACCTGTATATCCAATAATATGTTAGTCATACAATGAAACAATAGTAACATCTGAGTTAGGGAGAGGTGCTTATTTATTTACATCAAATGGATTTAGCTTGAATGTCTAGAAAGTCAAGTTTACTGCTAAGGGAGATTTAAAACAGCTATTTGTTGCCCTGGCAACCAGAAGATATCATTTTTACAGAAGAGAGATAATGGTGTAAAGAACCTGCTCAGTGAATGCCATTTATTTGCTGTGTGACCCATGACAAGTTATTAACCTCTCTGTGCTTCAGTAAATTTTATATCATGCACTTTTTACCACAATTAAAAATTAAAATAATAATAACAATAAAGAAAGATCTTATAGCAGCGCTATTTACAATAGCCAAGTGCTGGAAACAGCCTAAGTGCCCATCAGTGGAGCATTGGGTCAAAAAACTTTGGTACATTTACAATGGAATATACACAACAGAAAGAAAGAAGGAACTCCTACCCTTTGCAACAATATGGATGGAACTAGAAAGTATTATGCACAGTGAAATAAGCCAGTCAGTGAAAGACAAATACTATATGATCTCACCCATTTCAGGACAATAATGAACAAAACAAACAAATAAGCAAAATGGAACCAGATACATGAATGCAATGAATAGATCTCCAGTGGGCAGAGGGGAAGGAGGGAGGAGAGAGGGGAGAGGAGGAGGCAAAGAAGGGGAGCAGCTTAGTCAAGGAACTAGTATGGAAGAACCATGGACATGGACAACAAGTGGGATTGACTTTGTGGGGGAGTGGGTGGGTGAGAAACGGAACAGAGGGAAGGAAAAAGGGAATGGATGTAATATAACAATAATAAAATTAAAATTAAAAAAACACTAACTTGCCCTGGCTGGTAGCACAGTGGATAAGGCGCCGGCCTGCAAACCCAAAGGTCACAGGTTCGATTCCCCAGCCAGGGCATATAACCAGGCTGCAAACCATGTCTCCCGTCAGGTCTGTGGCTAGAGGCAGGTGAAACACAACCATACATTCATTTAAAAAAAAAAACACTAACTTGAAAGAACATATGCAAAAATAAAGAAAGATGTTGAGGGTGGTAAAAATTATGTGAAGTAAATTTGTTCTAATATATATTTTTTTATATTTTATTCGTTTACTTTTAGAGAGAAGGAAAGAGAAGGAGAAAGAGAGGGAAAGAGTCAACAATGTGTGGTTGCCTCTCGCACGTCCCCAACCAGGGACCTGGCCCGCAACCCAGGCATGTGCCCTGACTGAGAATTGAACGGGCAACCTTTTGTTCCACAGTCTGTTGCTCAATCCATTGAGCCACACCAGCCAGGGCAAGTTCTAATATGCCTTAAATTTTTAAAAGCTTGCACATTTCGTTAAAAGAAAAGAAACTTATGAGCAGATTTTGCTTCTGCTAGAGCGCACCGAGGGTTCCACATGATACGCCAAAGGCACAAAGAGGCACAGCAAAGCAGACAGGAAAAGCCTGGAAAGGCAGCCTCCTTATCCTGTGCTTTTGTCCATGCCACCCTTTCCCTTTGCCTTGATTGCCTTTCCTCCTTTTCTCCCTGGAGAATTTCTCAGCAGTTCCAGATTCAGCTAGTATCTCCATGAGGGCATTTCCAACCTACCTCATATTCTCCACTATTCCATATAAAACTGATTCCTCTTTCTCCTGCGCCCCAACTTCAGGACCTCATGAATGTGACCCCAGCATTAGCCTTCTTGTCTTGTCACTCTTTACTTGCAGTTCTGTTTTCCCCACCCATAATGTAAAACTCTTGAGAGGGACAATCAAAGCTTATCCATCTTCCCTTAGCCTAGGTACCCAGTAGAAATGCACAAATGAGGGGCCAAGGTCAAAGCAACCCCAAGTCCCAACCACCTCTTCATTCCTACAAATTAATTCCCTCTAGTCCTGATCTCCTAAACTCTTTCGATGTGTCTTCTCTGTGAGGGGCTCTTGTGTGGTATGATTTCATAATTAGTGGCATCACTAGTCTTTCCCACAGCTAACTTCACATACTGTGAAGTTATATAACTTCACATACTTCATATACTGTGGAAAGAAGAATCCATTGTTTATCTCAATTGATTTATTAAGAAGGAAAACATGACAAATGCTTTTCGAAACACATTTTGCTGAGCCCCTGTCCTAGCGTTTCTGACACCTTGGTCTGTGGCGGGGCATGCAAATGCATTTGGAACGAGTTCCCTGGTGATGCTGATACTGCCGGCGCATGGACCACACTTTGAGAAGAGCTGCTGGAAGGCTGAAACTGAGAGTACGTAATCAGAAAGCCTGCCTGGAGTTCAGAGCAAGATTCTGAGAATAAAGATGCAGAATGTCCACCCCTCTTCTGCATTCCCCTTACCAGGGTCCCACAGAAAGAGGCCATGAAACTATTTTCCTTTCTCTTTTCATCCTCTGTCTTTTGCCATCTGTCCCTCCCAGGATTTCTCTGAGCTCATTGTTAGCAATTTTAATTTGGCACTCTGCTACCAGGAGTAAAATCAAAATAGTAACCATATGGGGTAAAAGAAATAAGATGCCAACAATAATGAGCTCTCTGTGGAATGAATCCAGATGAACTCTCCCTTGATGGGAAAGGAGAGTGCTCAGAAAATATGTGGGGCGGCCTCTGTGTTTTATCATCTATAAGTTTCTTTAAGATATACCCATAGAAGCAGTGGTATATAAGTGAAAGAGTGAAAGTTAGTTAACCAAAGCTCAGATATAAGATTCACATCTACATTCATTTGGAAGCCTCTCCAGTGTATACAGACTATATAAGCTGTGAGGGCAAGGGCTCTTTTGTTAATTATTTTATCTCCACATTTATTATCATACCTGGCACTTAGAAAACTTTCCATCAGTGAATACTGGTGAGTACTGTTGAGATCATGATTGGATCTTCTGTAAAGATCACCTCAGAGCCTTATTAGGAATACTCTATAAAACTCATTTCTACAGTTTAAACTAATCCCTCCACGTCTCCCTCATTCTCACATGCAACAAACCCATGATAGGCATGCACATACATGCACATACCAAAGCTTTGGTTGGGTATGGGACACTTTGTGGTTGTCTTTGGAGGCTCAGACTGCTATGGACACACAAGGGAAAACCAGTACATCTGATTTAGGTCTTAGTCTACATCAAATTCTTAAGTAAATAATTTTATTACAAATACATTCATAGTCTACTGAAAGTATATGTGAAAATGAATACCAATTTAGAGGAACATAAAACCCAGAATGTTGCAATATCCTGAACTATATTTCATTTTTTTCATTATTAATAACTACTTACCTTTAAATCCATGGTTCTGTCCTGTGTCATCTCTTTCCTTTTCTGTCTACTCTTCCCTGAGGTGTCCATGTAGGATAAATGTCAGGTAGCTTTTTCAAAAAAAATTTTTTTAATTATTCATTATTTTCAGAGAGAAGGGCAGGGAGGGAGGAAGAAAGGGAGAGAAACATCAATGTATGTTTGCCTTTCACCTGTCTCCAGCTGGGTACCTGGCTGGAGACCTGGCTTGCAACCTTAGGTTATGTACCCTGACTGGGAATCGAATCAGCAACCTTTGGGTTCACAGGCTGGCACCAATCCACTGAGCCACACCAGCCAGGGCTCTCGTAGCTTTTTTTTTTTTTTTTTTAAGATTTTATTTCATTATTTTTAGAAAGAGGGGAAGGGAGAGAGGCAGAGAGGGAGAGAGACATTGATGTATGGTTGCGTTTCACCTGCCTCCAGCCACAGACCTGACTGGAGACCTGGTTTGCAACCTGGTTATGTGCCCTGGCTGGGGAATCGAACCTGCGACCTTTGGGTTCGCAGGCCAGCGCCTTAACCACTGTACTACCAGCCAGGGCTCTCTCGTAGCTTTTAACTGCTGAAGGGACATAGTCTTGATTTTTAGAAAGTTCAAACAGCAAACTATCTAAAAAAGAAATAATCCCATTTACAATAACATCAAAACCAATAAAATACTTAAAAAGTGATTTAAATAAAGAGGTGAAAGATCCATACACTGAAAATCATCAGACATTAATGAAAAAAAAATTGAAAAAGATATAAATGGATGGAAAGCTATCTCATGTTTATGGATCAGAAAAATTTATATTGTCAAAATGTCCATACTATCCAAAGTGACCTATAGATTCAATGCAATCCCTATCAAAAATCTAATGGCATTTTTCACAGAAATAGAAAAATGAAAGTCCTAAAATTTAAGTGGAACTACAAAAGACCTTCAATAGCCAAAGTACTATGGTGACGGAAGAACAAAGTTAGGGTCATAACACTTCGTGATTTCAAGCTATATTGCAAAACTCTAGTAATCAAAACAATATGGTGCTGGTATAAAAACAAAGGCCAGATATGGCACCCAAAGCACAAGCAACAAAAGCAATATTATTACATTACCATTACAGTTACCATTACAAAAAATGGTAACTATGTGAGGAGATAGATGTTGTTACTAACCTTTTTGTGGTATGCATATTCCAATTCATTATATCTTAATGAAACTGGGGTGAAGGGAAACTTTCAATGTTTCTTCATTAGTTTATATTTATACTAATTTAGTCCAAAACTCTCCTATCAGTTGCATTTCCAGATCTAATAGCTATTTTGAATTAGAATGAGGAAACCTCTCTATGTTTACTCTCAGTATGAATCAAACTGCTTTTTTTTTTTTTAATTTTATTGTTGTTGTATTACATCCATCCTCTTTTTGTTCCCCTCTGTGCCCCTCCCCACCCACCCATTCCTCCCAAAGTCAATCCCACCTGTTGTCCATGTCCATGGTTCCTTTATACTAGGTTCTTGTCTAAGCTGCTCCCCTTCTTTGCCTCTGCCTCCCCCCTCCCCGCAACCCCGTTCCCCCTGACCACTGAAGGCCTATTCCTTGTATTCATATACTTGGTTCTGTTTTGCTTGTTGTTAGTTTTGCTCATTATTGTCCTGCAATAGGTGAGATCATATGATATTTGTCCTTCACTGACTGGCTTATTTCACTAAGCATAATACTCTTCAGTTCCATCCATCTTGTTGCAAAGGGTACAAGTTCCTTCTTTCTTTCTGCCATATAGAATTCCATTGTGTAAATGTACCCAAGTTTTTTGATCCAATCATCCACTGATGGGCACTTAGGCTGTTTCCAGCACTTGGCTATTGTAAATAATGCCTCAAACTGCTTTTGAAAATAAACATGACCATTCCCTGAGGCCCCCATGAATGTGGTCTGCCCTTAACACTGGCATACGATAGAAACATGGTAGAAACTTGATTTTGGCAAGTCTTATCTCTACTTTGTCTCATCACTCTGTTTCTGATTTCTGGTAAGGGGAATCACTCAGGTAAAAGAATACCAACTCCTCCATAGAAGGCTAACTGCTCTCCCATTGGGAGTTGTTCATTTCCATTTTCCACTTTGTCAGTCAAATTTGCCCACCAATTATTTTTATTTCTTCTGATCCATGTTAAAATCTATTTAATATAGTTATCAGCCTAGAATCTGTCTGGAATTTGGTAGGGGGAAATGGCCAGGATTTAAAAACCTCCAAAATTTAGGCTGCATAAAACCTACTCCTGGCATATCATTTGGCACATACGACAAAATAACCGTATCAATGGTGATTCCGTAAAAAGCTCGCTCACTTAGTTTTGTTCTTGGTATCAGAATCCTTGCTTGAGGCTTCAGCCTAAAGAGGCATAATAATTTATTACCTGGAAGCGTTCTTGCATGTGAACCTTAATTGTAAACAATAAAAGTATTTCTGCAGTAAGATTTATACCAATTATATATTAATTATATATTATCTTATTATAATAGATTATCTTATGCTATATATAATCTTAGGCATAAATATGTGTGTGTGTGTAATGTAGAAGAGTTATTCAGGTGTCCTCATATAAATTTGCAATTTATCCACACCAAAAAATTAGTGATGAAAGTACTCATCAGTACAGTAAAGGGCAAAAAAAAATTGATTTTGTTATGTTTGGAGTTCTTTATTATGTAATTCCAGTTTTTTTGATCCTGTTAAATATATTTTATATTTTGCCCACACCTTCTACACTCTGACGTTATTTTCTCATTTCTAGATTATTTCTACGTTTTCACATACAAGTTCTTGGTCTTCTATCCACTAACATTTTCTTTGAATACTCAGCTCTCCAAAAAGCTACTTTCCTTGGAAAACTCCTAGGAGATAGCTTGGTACACCCCCTAGGGAAGAGTATTCTCCGCAAGCCAGCTTCCTACTCTCCTCATACCAGAGGCCAGAAGAGAGGGACCTGTTTCTGCCCTACTTTAGAACTGCTGAGTTGAGGCTCCAGCTCTGGAGAGCAGGGGCTAATGAAACCAAGTTACAGTACTGGGGAAAAAGAAGGGAGGAACCAGCTCAAGCTAGGGCCACACCTTGCTTGCCTCGGTGTTTCCCCCACCCTTCTCTGCTGATTATAGGCTTCACTTTTCCTTTTTCAAATTCATTCGAGTGAACTATGCAATGTGTCAAAGTTCAAATATGAATGCGTTAAGCAAATAAGGTTGCCACCCAACCACACCCAAATCCAGAATAAATGAATCAGTTTCCTAAAACACACACACACACACACACACACACACACACACACACAATCCTAAAAAGTTCATACATAAAGAGATAAGTGAGAATCATAGAGATCACATGTTCTGATTATATTTAGGAAGAAGGACTTTTTTCAACATATATTTATTGATCACTGTTATGGGCTGAGTTGTGTCCCCTCAAAATTCATATGTTGATGCCCTAACTTTCCGTACCTCAAAATATGGCTGTATTCGGAGATACAGTCAGGTACCCTACAATTTTGGACTTGCCAGCCTCCACAAACATGTGACCCAATTATAAACTCTCTTTATTATCTCTAGCTATATGTAATATTTATTGAAAATATATACAACACCTTCAGAATGTTGGACACAATAGGAAATAGGGAATATATTTGAAGATCTTTTCTTTGACTTCAAGGAAATATTTTGTACCATAAAACATTCACATATGCACAATTCAATAACAAACCAAAAATACTAAAGAAATGCCACTGAGCAGCATATGATTTTTGTACCTAACATGTGCTACTGATGATAAGCATTACTCACTTAGAAGAGAGAGATGTGTGCTAGGTTAGATTTATAGAGAAAATTCAATGGAATACAGCATGTAACTGAGAAGCTTCAATGAACTTTTCATCTGGGTCTTCATTATATTTACATTTTTACTTTTTAATACTAAATTCTTTCAAATTAAAAATAGAAATATTCTTTGTGAAAGACGAGACCTGCCTCCTCAGTCCCAATACTCTCTTGTTTCCTCTAGGAGACACCTGCTTGTCTGTATCAAACCACCCTTTCTGAATTGAATGGTGCTATTTTGAGGTGAAGAAGTTGAACAAATAAAAGTGCTTCTGGTGAAGTATAACTGACTTCTGGAAAAGAATATTGTAAGGGATGGACACAGAGGGGAATTATAGGTTTCCTAGAAACTCAACAATACTGGACACATCAGCATTCAGTACATTTTCACTGCTTGCTTAAGAGAACAAGCAGTGTACTAACTCTTCACAGCAAGATACTACATACTATTACATTATACTAAAAACCACTATTTTGTTACTGTAGTTGTGTAACATGTGAGCCCAGGGAAAAACATGTTGTATCCTCAGCCTACTTAAAACAGTATCTGGCTGTGGTAGGCATTTAATAAATATGAATAAATGAAAAATGAAAGCAAAAGACCTCAGGGGGGTGACTTTAGCATAAATCAATCAATCAATCAGACAGTAAAGACCTCCAGAAGTTTCTCCTTCCGTAACAGTAATGAAAAAGCCCGGCAGCCCTGGCTGGTGTGGCTCAGTGGATTGAGTGCTGACCTACCAACCAAAATGTAATCAGCCCAATAATTCCCTGGTCTGTCGGCCAGGTCCCCACTTGGGGATGTTGGTTCAGTAGGCAACCAAACAATGTATCATTTGCCCATTGCTGTTTCTCTCTCTCTCTCCCTCCTTCCTTCCCTGCCTTCTCTTCTCTCTAAAAATAAATAAATAAGAACAAAACAGCAAAGAAAAAAAAATTTTTTTAAGATTTTATTTATTATTTTTAGAGAGAGGGGAAGGGAAAGAAGCAGAGAGGGAGAGAAACATCAGTGTAGGGTTGCCTTTCACCTGCCTCCAGCTACAAACCTGGCTTGCAATCTGGTTTTGTGCCCTGGCTGGGGATGAAACCAGCGACCTTTGGGTTCGCAGGCTGGCACCTTATCCACTGTGACACCAGCCAGGGTCGCAAAGAAAAATATTTATAAAAATAACTAAAATAATTTTTGAAAAGTCTGGCCAAAAAAAAAAAAAAAAGAAAATCAAAATTAATCACCGGCTTGCAGCAATCCAGGAAACATTTGGTTAAGGAAAACAGCTGGATCTGGGTGTGGCATTTTAATTTACCTTAGGCCCATCTCACACACCCTAGTTCCACTATAGCCTTGAAATATAGTACAGCCTGCCTGCATTCCTAACCTGGGGGAGGTAGGGGGGCCAGGAAGGATCCCTTTCCCAAAGAAATGTCACTATTTGACCTGTCTGCTATGTTTTAAACATCACAGCTGTTTAAATGATGAGACAACAGACTAACTAGAAAAACTTAAAAGGAAAAGCTGCAGAATGAGATGTCCTTACTGACTTTGAAAAACTTTGACATTGATAAATTCTGTAGAATTAGTCAAAAAGTCATTGAACAAGTAAAAAAAAATATGTATATATATAAAGCACTAAAATAGTAAATGCTGAGGAAGCAGGAGAATCTGATTTCCAGAGCTGTCACATTACTTGAGACATTTAGGTTTCAAAAAAAATTATATAAAACAAGAAAGTATGACCTATACATATGAAAAATAAAATCAATAGAAATAGTACCTTAAGTACCCTTGCTGGTGTGGCTTAGTGGATTGAGCACCAGCCTGCAAACCCAAGGATCGCTGGTTCAATTCCCAGCCAGGGCACATACCCAGGTTGCAAGCCAGGTCTCCTGCCAGGTCCCCAGCTGCAGGCAGGTGAAAGGCAACCATACTTTGACGTTTCTCTCACTTTCTTCCTCCTCCCTGCCTTTCTCTCTAAAAACAATGAATAAAATCTTTTAAAATAAATGGGAGCAGGATTTAAGAGATTTGAAAGACAGTAATCAAAAGTTGGAGTAGTCAACTCTCCAGAAGAGACAGGGGGAATTGTGAGAAACAAGGTAGCAAGTGAATCTCAAACCAGACTAAGTCCCAGTGGATAGATAATTATTAATGGCTAGGCCAAACAGCAAACGAATCAGAAAGTCTGAGTTAACAGGATTAACAAAGTGAGGACTTGACTTAAGCTAGTCACAGGTACAAAGGAAAGGAGGGATGGCCATGTTCATGCCAAAAGTTGCCTGCACTATGGTTTAAACTGCCCAGTCGTCTCTTTAGACATGACTCACAAGATCGTGACTCCAAAACACTCAGCCAATGAGGAAACAGGGGAGGGATTGCTCATGTAAGAGATAAAATCCTCCTTCTCTCGAACTTGGGTGTTCCTGCCCACCAGATATCACCAGCAGGCACCTACTCTTGCAAGAATGTTAATAAACACTTTGCTTTTGCTATTAAAAAAAGAAAGAAATAGAAGAAAAAAAAATAGTACTTGAAGAAGCCAGATGTTGTGCTTACTAGATAAAGACTTTAAATCAATTATTTAAAATATATTCAAAGAGCTAAAGGAAACCATGTCTAAAGAACCAAAGAAAGCATAAAAACAATATCTCACCAAATAAAGCATATCATTATAAGGACAGAAAAATTTTTAAAGAACCCACATTGATTCAGGACTTGAAAAGTAAAATAACTGAAATGCAAAATTCACTAGAGTTCTCTACCTTTTGTCCAATGTGGTGTTTCCACTCTGGCTGGTGGAAATACAAACCACTGTGGTCCTTCTGGGAGCCCTGAGGACTTCCCACTAATAATTTCGGGGATTTTTGTCCCCCCTGCCCTTGTGTGGTTTCTTCACATTCATGTGCTGATCAGTACTCACCTAAAAACTTAGGCAGCCCTTCTACAGATCTCTGTAATCTCTCTGTGCAGCTCTTCCTGGTACTATGATTTAAACTGTTAGATTCTGAGAAGTCTAGCTATGCTGGCCCTCTAATTCTCAACTGCGTTTCTTAACTCAGTGAGATGGCTAAGCTCCTGTTAGATGGCCTTCCTCTGCACTGTGACCTGGAAATCCCCAGGTAGGAAGCTGGGGCAATCCCAGGGCTCCCCTTTGTTGTTGTCCACCTCTAAGGAATCATTACCTTGTGCTACCTGATGTCCAATATTAGAAAACCATTGTTGTCTATATTATGTCCTACTTCTTAGTTGCTTCACGTGGCAGGGTAAATTCAGCCTCTTGTTTCTTCATCTTGGCCAGAAGCAGAAATCCTCCTGCCAATAGTATTATAGCAGCCTCCCCATTTCTACCTGCGACTGTCCAGAGCATATTATCAACTGTGCAGGTAAAATGATCCTTTGAAAATGTCAGTTTGATCATATTACTTTCCTGATCAAAACTGTCCAACGCCTCTCCATTCCTTTCGAAATAAAACAATGTGTCTGCAGTTATTTCTAGGCTCTGCTTAACCTGACCCATCATTACCTCTCTCTCCTACTATTGTTGTCTCGGCTCCATGTGTTCGGGCCTCATCGTTGTTCGTCAAACATTCCAGGCACACTTCCAGCTTAGTAACATGTTTAATTTACTGTTTCCCCTGCTGTGGTATAAAGTAAATGATAGCAAAGGATTATTTTTTTTAATTGCTGATTTAACAATACCTAAAATATGCATGGCACATAGCAGACCCTTGAAATACCCTTAAATGAAAGGCTGAGTTTAATCATAGAGCACTTAGGATATTGGGAAGGTTACAAAAACAGGCACTCAACCATCGGAGGCAAAACAAAAATCCAATTACCAAAAATGGAGTACAATATCAGAGTCTTTCCAGTAACAAACGTCATTTGATGCCAAGTGTTATTGTTGGACAAGAGATATTTAATGTGTTTTAACAAAGACCAGAATTTAACCTAGAGATTGGGCTGATGTGGGGATAGTGACTCAAACTGTGGGAAGCAGGACAAGATATTAAGCTCAGTCTGAAATGCCTCAAAAACATGATTTCAAAGGACAAAAATGTCTAATAACAGAGCTTTAGGAGGAGTTTGGATATGCACTTGGAAAATATTTCTATTAGAATTTATTGTCTTGCAGTATAATACCATCATTCTTTTTAAAATTCAGTTTTTCAAGATTTTTAATGCTGATGAAAGACGGGGTGAAATAGGCACCTTATAAACTAATGGTAAAACTTAGTTTGTAACTGTGTTACAAACGTTTGTTAATTTTAACAAATTATAGCAAAACATAAAATTTCCCTTTTTAAGCATTTTTAAGTGTACATTCAGTGACATTAAGGACATTCAGATTGTTGTGTAACCATCACCACCAACCAGCTTCAAAACTGTTTCGATACCATTATTCTTTTTTTTTAAAGATTTTATTTAATTATTTTTAGAGAGAGGGGAAGGTAGGTAGAAAGAGAGGCAGAGAAACACCAATGTGAGAAACATCGGTTGGCTGCCTCTTGGTCACGCCCCAACCAGGGACCAAACCCACAACCCAAGCACGTGCCCTAACCAAGAATTGACTCAGCAACACCTAGCCAACTGAAGCCACACCAGTTTGGACACTATCATTCATAAATTTAAAAAAAAAAAAAAAAAGTTGTGACAATAATTTTTTTCTGAAAGTACTTGTGTCTACCTAACTATATAGTTGGTGAATTAAAAAGAAACTTCTTCCTTTGATATTGAAGAGATTAGTTATACAGTGTAAGCAAAAGCAGGAGAAAACACAAATGAATCCCAAAGGCCCTTTTAACTCCTTGTGTGTGCCTTCGACCACATACTGTGCTCTATCTCTTAAGTAGAAAAGCTTTAGAGCTCTTGAAGAAGAAAATCATGTCTTTGACTCAACCCTCTTCCATAATGTCAGATTTCATCTTTTTTTCCCCAAACATATGTCTTACTAGGAAGACTACCTGGCAGTTCCTCCATACTTTACTCTGATAGCTGCCAATATCAATTCTCCTAGCAAAATGGAGGTGCACTTCTCTCTACTGGGCCATTACATTTTGAACCTGGCAGCTGTTTGTGGCCTGAAAGCAGCATACCCATAAAAGGTCTAAAATGTGTTCTTGCTTTCAGAGTAATATTGTAGTTATCTTGGTATTCTCATTTAGACCAGAAAAATCATAAAACGTACAGGATATTTATTTGCCTGTCATCTATTGAGCAGCCAAAGATTGGCAAGTTATGTTTCTCACAATTTATGTCCTGGCAACATTTAGGAACTCACTTCTTTCTTGATTTTGAGTCTACTCCCATAGATTCTCATTCTCTCTCCCTCTCTCTCTCTCTCTCTCTCTCTCTCTCTCTCTTGCGCGCGCGCGCTCTCTCCTCTCTCCTCTTCCTCCTCCTCTTCCTCCTCCTGGGGAAAGTGGGAGTAAGTTTATTCAAATAAAGCTTGGGGCAGGGAGATAAATGAAGGGCCCTGGGAAAGAGGATCAGGGGGCAAGCCCGAGATGAGCTGCCACTGCCCACTGCTCCCCTGGGCGCAGGTCTCATTGGGACCCTTAGAGTTTATGATAGAAGCAAAATACACAGCAGAGGAAAGGAATGTAGGCATGCTCAAAGAGCATGTGTGAGATTCTCCCTGATTCCTCCTTGTCTGTCTCCTCCCTATTCCTCCTCTTTTCTGACCTGATCTTGAACTGTCACCACTTTGGAAAGCTTATCCTCCCTTTCCAATTCAACTACATGGTATATATAGAATGGAAGGTTAAGATAGGTTAGAGCTACAGGGGACATCAGAATTAACACCATCCAATTCCTCCCTTTTCCTGATGCGGGAACTGAAGCCCCAGGAGATTAACTGATTTATCTAGGATTTCACAACTAGTTATTGGCTGAGCCAGCCAAAACACTCCTTCCTGTCTCTCAGTCCAGTGCTCTTTCCATTACACAGTGCTACTGCCCTAAATTCCATATACTGGATCCCTATCCTGTGAACCTGTAAGCTATGCCCATTACTTGTTATCCCACCATCAGGCAAAGCAGCACAGTCCTGCCACGCAATGTACATACTATAAATACTTTGATGGTATAAAATACATTAGTTATGTAAGAACATAAAATATGCTCAGTCTCTGTACTTCCTTCTACTCCGACATGGCAAAATTGTCCAGCCCTACAGAGATGGAGTGGTGCACTGAGCCTCCAATCCCTGTTTTCCAGAAGTCTGCCGGAAAGGACAGAAACAGCTCTACACTTTCCAAGACTGAGTTTCTAACCTTCATAAATACAGAACTGGCTGCCTTCACTAAGAACCAGAAGGATCCTGGTGTCCTTACCGCAAGATGAAGAAATTGGATGTGAACAGTGATGGGCAGCTAGATTTCCAAGAATTTCTTAATCTTACGAGCGGCCTGGCGGTAGCTTGCCATGAGCCCTGCAGCTCTTCCCAGAAGTAAACCTGAGGCCTTGGATCTGGCTTCCAGGCCCACGCATTTCCGTCCAGCTCCCCAGTCACCACCAGCGCCTCACAGACCATACATACCCTGAACCAGGGTATCCACCACCCCACGCATGTCCCTCCTGCTGGTAGTAATAAAACATATTTTTAAAAATGTGACTTTATACATGTAAAATATATAAATATAGAAATATACATATAAAAATACAGGTTGCAGGCCAGGTCTCCAACCAGGTCTGCAGCTAGAGGCAGGTGAAAGGCAACCATACATCGATGTCTTTCTCCCTCTCTGCCTCTCTCCCTACCCCTCTCTCTAAAAATGGTGGATAACATCTTTGAAGAGTAAAACAAAAAAATAGTTACTATATATTTAATAATATATACTTAATTCATATGCCTATTTTTGCTATAAAGATATGTACTAGGTTTCTATTGCTATGTAACAAAACCACAAGTCAGGTGGTTTGCAGCAACAGGCAGACACTTATCTCAGTTTTCATGTGTTGGGAGTCTGAGCACAGGTCTTCTCAGGGTCCCACCAGGCTGCAGTTTCATCTGAGGCTCAGATTCCTCTTCCAGGTTCATTAGTTGGCAGAATTCAGTTCTTTGTGACTGTAGAACTGAAGCCTTTGACTTGTTCTGTGCCATGTGGCCATCTCCTCTCCAACCCCTCTCCTCTCCATGTGGCAAACGGAAGAGTCTGCAGCTTCAGATCTCTAAATTCTCTTGTCTCTGGCTGAAGCCCACCAAGGATAACCTCCTTTTTGATTAACTTCAGTTCAGCTGATTACGAGCCTTAATTACAATAGCAAAATCTTTTCACCTTTGTCTAATAACAAACCTAACTAAGGACTATATCCCATTATATTTATAGGTCCCATTCAAGGAGAGGGAACTACACAGGGAATGTACACCAGGAGATGAAAATCTTGGGGGTGTTTTAGGACTCTGCCTACTATAACACTTAATAGAAGGTATTTCATCTTCATTCTCACTTCCTGAGTATCCACAGCTGTTCTTCACTAGTTTGAATTCTCCTCTGTGAGAGCAATGACTAACAATTAACAAAATGCTAGTTTTTATTTTGGAAGGTGACTTAATTCCTCTAAACTTATATCAATCTTTCAATTATTTATTTCCAAGTAAACCATGAAACTGTGCCCATGTTAATATTCCCCAGTCATTTTCATTTCCTTCAGTAGTTCTATAACTTTTTTTAAGGAAGAAAGTGCCCCATCTTCTTGTGGGAAACTCATTCTATGTATATTAAGAGGATCTGACCTATCTTGCCAGCACTTATTAGTCATTCTAATGGATGTGAGGTAATGATTAGTTATTTTGAGTATTATCCCAGGTGCTTATTGGCCATTGGTACATCTTTTTGGGAGAAATGTGTATCCCAAGTTCTTTGGGTTTTCTATTGTTGAATTTTAGCAGTTCTCATTCTGGATATTAATCCCTCGAGATATGTAATTTACAAATGTTTTTCCATTCTGAGGGTTGCCTTCTTACTGTTGATATTATACAAATTTATTTTTAATTATTCAAAATATTTTTCATACCAGTGGAAGACAAAGAATATCCACTCACAATTAGTTCTCTTATGATCTTTCAGTGCAGAAGGGAGATTTGAGGAAAGCCACTTATTTAATATTGTTACAAATGCTATTAAATTTTTTACATTTTATTTTATTGTTGTATTAACATATCTCTTAAATTAAAAACAAAATTTCTTGCCCTGGGTGGTGGGGCTTAGTGGACTGAGTGCCAGCCTATAAACCAAATGATCAGGTTCGATTCCCATTTAGAGCACATGTCTGGGTTGCAGGCCAGAGGCAACACACATTGATATTTCTCACCCTTTCTTTCTCTCTCCCTTAAAAAAATAAAATAATAAAATAAAAATTTCTTGATCTTGTTTTACAGATTAAAAAAAAATGGTTCAGATAGGTTAACTTGTCCATAACCATAAAGTATGTTTCAAAATTAAAATGTAGACTCTGTTTAACTTAACTTTGTTCAGTATATATGCATGATGGTGATTGTCAAGTGATTAGGCTAGGGTTATGAAAGACTACTGGGCAAATAATAGACTTGATTGGTTTTATTAGCTGACTTCATTGCAAGCTCCCTGAACTGGGAACTCACTCTGTAAAAATCTGCTCTGGGGATAATGTATTCATGTTATCAAAAGTCAGGTCTGTTGACCCAGACTAGACCCCACATATATCAGGCTCTTTGGCAGAGATACCTTACACAAAGTGGTCTAGAATTATGCTAATTCATCTGTCTATACATAAATTGAATTTATAAAATGTTTACTACCTGTGCCAACAAATGCTTATTAAATGTTTCTAACGGCTGTTGGCCTTTTCCACTGGCTGTTTACACTCAAATGGATTTTCCTGTAGACTTAAGAGATGGAGTGGAAAATACACTGAAATAAAATTGAAGACTATAAAAATTGTTTTGGTGATTGGGTGGAAGTAATACAACAACAATAAAATTAAAATTTTAAAGTTTTGGAAATACCGAATTGGTTGGTAGCCTTTCCTTTCTTTCTGCTTTTATTATGACCCCAACCCTACTTACACCAACTGTGGATTTTTAGTATATTCCCTGAGTGTGTGTTTAAATACTCAACTGATTTTATGAAACAGGTACAAATGACTTTACTTGTATTTTTCTTGGCATTTTAGTCCCTAGATGTTCATTAACTTGGCAATTCTTTAATTTTACCATATCCCTATTGTAATTCAGACTATCCTCTACCATGCCAGTCAAATCAATCCAAGACTATTGGTTTGTGAAAGGAAGCCATTATTTTTTTTTTCAAGTCAACTCTTTGTCTTTCATTCTCACCTTGATGATGAATCACATGACCAAATTTTGGGCTTCACTTTAGATATAACTATAGAAATCTTCTACAGTTTTCCAAGGTACTTTTTTTAAAATCATATACAGACTTATCCCCCAAAGGCTTACCTCTCTAGAAATGATCAATTTGTGTTCAAATAACTTTCAATTAGTTATCCTAAGAAAATTTGTCAAATAAAATTATGTTATTGTCCTCGGTCTCATTTCTTATATTAGAGTTCTCTGGTTGCCTTAGCAGAAATAAATTTCAACAAAGAAGGAAAAGTTATTAAAAGAATACTGGGATATTTCATGTAACTAAGCCAAAACAATAAATTATGGTAGAAGTAAATAGAATTTTATGTAGTTTTAAAAAAATGAGGTAAGAGTAAATCTACTTGTACGGCAAGCTATTGAAGATATGTTGTGAACATGGAATACTGTTTATATCATGGGTTAAAAAAGCATGCTTCAGCCCTGGCTGGTAGCACAGTGGATAAGGCACCGGCCTGTGAACCCGAAGGTCGCAGGTTCGATTCCCAGCCAGGGCAACATAACTAGGTTGCAAGCCAGGTCTCCAGTCAGGTCTGTGGCTGGAGGCAGGTGAAAAGCAACCATACATTGATGTCTCTCTCTCTCTCCCCTCTTTCTAAAAATAATAAAATAAAATCTTTAAAAAAAAAAACAAAAAAAAAAGCATGCTTATAATAAATGAATTTAGAAATTCTGAAAGGATATGCAAGAAAACGTTAACAGTGATTCCTTCCAGTGATTAGGTGCAGGAGGAGGGGTAGGGATGCCAGTGGATGTTACTTTCCAGTTTATTCTCTTCTTGAGAACCATTTGTTTACCATAAGCACTGTGGCAGCCATAGTGGTTTGCCCATAGACTTCTAAAACTAGCTGTGAAAAATATTGTTGGCTGCCCAACCTCCAGCTGCCATTCTTTTGGATCCACCTCAGTATTCACAACAAAGCCACTGTCTTCCTGGTTTACTTCTAGCCAATGACTGCACACAGGTCTACTAGGTCTCAGGAACATAATGTATAGTCATTGATTTGGTAAATTTTTTTCCCTTTCTTAATCAGGATAGGGGATGAGAAATGGTTCACATACACATAGAATGGACAATATTCATTTTGTTTTTCTCTAGGAATATGTTAACCCTTGCACTTTGACAATATAATCTAAATTATAGGAAATCTGCACATTCCATAGAACATTGCATAAATGCACTACCATCATGTGCTGCATAACAATCATTCTATCGATGATGGACTGCACATAAAAATTCCCATGACCTAGTGACATTGTAGCCATCTAACATTGTAGAATTGAAAGTCCACTGCTAGTCCTGGATGGTGTCACAGTGGATAAGGTGCTGGCCTGCAAACCCAAAGGTCACTGGTTCAATTCCCCAGTCAGGGCACATAACCAGGTTGCAAGCCAGATCCATCGCTTGAGGCAGGTGGAAGGCAACCATACATTGATGTTTCTCTCCCTCTCTGACTCTCTCTCTGGAAATAATAAAATCTTTTCTAAAAATAAAAAATTAAAGAAAACCCACTGCTAACATTGCTCAGTAACCAGCCATATCAAGTGATTGACCTGGAAACAAAATTGAAAGTGATATAAGGAACACGAAGGTGGAAGATTAGTGATGGTTATTGATTGCCAGTCAGGCATGTCCCATTCCATCATGGCTATGATCTTGAAAAATAAAAACCACGTGATGGAAGCCATTAAAGAATCTGCTTCAGATCCTTGAAGGCAATGAAACTGAGAAAACTTGCCAAGGGTCTACTGCATCAGGCACAGAAAAACTTCTAGTTACCTGGGATGGAGACCAAGCACAAGAGTATCCTTCTGAGCATCATGATGATCCCATAAGGTTTGCTTGCAATGTTGAAAGAAAAGATTGACCTGACTGCGATGTTGAATTTAGTGCTAGCTCTGGATGGTTTAAACATTTCAAAATCTGTTATTCATTACATAATGTGAAAGTAAGTGCTGATGTGAAGGCAGCTGAAGACTTTTTGGAAACTCCACTGATTGTGTAAGAAAATTACTTGCCAGAGCAAATATTCAAGATGGATGGAACCTCCCTATTCTGGAACAGAAGCCTGAAAAGAACTTTTATCCACAAGGAGGTCAAGTCAAAGCCAGAATTCAAGGCATTTGAGGACAACGGTCTTGCTTCAGGGCAGTGTTGTAGGCTACAAACTTAAACCTTTTGTGACCTGGCACAGAGAGAACCCCAGGGCCATCAAGCATATTAATAAGCACACACTGCCAGTGTGCTACAGGAGCAAGTCCTAGATGGCCCAGCTCCTCTTCCAAGATGCCCTCTTCAATTGCTATGCCAGTGAAATAGGGAAGTACTATTTGGAGAATAACATATCTTTCAAGACTGCTTATTATTGATAATGCTCCCCGAATCCTTTTATTGGTGATCTTCATCCCAATATTAAAGTTGTCTTTCTTCCTCCAAATACCACTTCTTTGATCCAACAAATGGGTCAAGAAGTTACAGCAACTTAAAAGGCCAACTACGAGAGAGGTACCTTATCCCAAACTACTGCTGCAACGAAGGAAGACACTAAGAATCTGATGCAATTCTGCACAATCAAGAACCTTACTTGGGTCCTGGCTGGTGTGGTTCAGTGGATTGAGCACCAGCCTGCGAACACAAGTGTTGCTGGTTCAATTCCCAGTCAAGGCACATAAACCAGGTTGCAAGCCAGGTCTCCAGCCAGGTCCACAGCCAGGTCCGTAGCTGGAGGCAGGTGGAAGGCAACCATACATTGATGTTTCTCTCCCTTTCTTCCTCCCTCCCTGCCCTTCCCTCTGTAAAATAATGCATAAAATCTTTGAGAAAAAAAAAAAGAACCTTACTTGGGCTTGGGGTGATGTGGGCAAGGATTATATAAATGGCACCTGGAAGAGGTTTATCCATGACTTCAAAAGATTGGTCAAGGATGAGTTTGCAAATATCAACAAGACTGTGGCTGAGACAGCCAACTTTATGGGGATGATAGAGGAACTCCTCGAGGTGTTTCTTGAAAAACTATCTAATGAGGTGTTCGAACTGGAGCAGGAATGCATAGCTGAAGAAGAGGTGAGAAAAGGAAACTACATAAGACCACCCCCCTAAAAAAATTCAGTGAAGGGTTTAGCAGTAGCTTTCACAGACCTCAACAAGCTCCTTACCAAATTGAAAACATGGACCCTGATATCAAAAGGTTTTCATTACTAGATGGAAATGTTCAGTGCATTATCTGATTACAAGCATATCTATGACAAAAACAGAAACAAATCAAGCAAACTACCATGGACAAACTTTTAAAAAGGGTGACAGCTCTTCAGACAGGTGCTTCATGTTATTGCCTCTGAAGATCTAGTAAAGCAAGATGTGGAGGTGGAAGACAGTGATATTGATGATCCTGACCCTGTGTAGGCCTAGGCTAATGTGTTTGTGTCTTAGTTTCTAGAGAAAAAGAAAGTAAAATTAATTTTAAAAAGAAAAAAAAACCGAACACAAAAATATTTTTCTATAGCTGTACAATGTGTTTAAGCTAATTTCAAGTCACAAAAGTTGAAAAAATTGTTTTTAAACAATTAACAGTCAGCTGTTAAGAATTTTTCCTATAAATTTAAGTGTAGCTTAAGTGTATAGGGTTTATAAAGTCCACACCAGTGTACAGTAATGTCCTTAAACTTCACATTCACCCACCGTTCACTCACTGACTCATCCAAAGCACTTTCAGTCCTGAAAGCTCTATTCATGGTAAGTACCCTATGTAAGGGTATAAGTTTTTATCTTTTATACTGTATTTTTACTGTACCTTTCCTGAGTTTAGATGTTTTCGATACACAAATACTATTATGTTACAACTGCCTAAGTATCAGTACAGTAACATGTGGTGCAGGTTTGTAGCTGGAGAACTACATGCTATACCATACAGCCTAGGTATGCAGTAATACCATCTATTGATTGTGTCAGTGCTCAGTTCACATAATGATGAAATCGCCTAGTGACACATTTCTCATAATGAAGATAACCCTGTCATTATGGGTTATGACATCAATGACATCATGCTGATTGGATAAGATGAGCAATGGATAGGTTAGCGCACCAGAGGTCTTGCTCAGATGATGTGTTCAGAGGTGGGGCCCTGCCATTTCTGTATTAAGAAAACTGATGGTAAGAGACATGCTGGGGCAGCCCCTACAAAGTAAAGACAGCTTGCTCTATTTGCATAACCTGCTATAAGGAAACACAATACCTGGTGAATTATTGTAGATTCTGGGAGCAACACATTCCACCTAAAAAACACTATTTCAGCCCATACACTGGAGCAAGAAAGGACTCTTTGTAAGATTCAGGCTACAATACAAGTAGCCCTGCAACTTGGGCCGTAAAATCTGGCAGACCTTTCGATATTGCAGGTGCCATTGGCAGGAAAAGATGCAATACAGTATTTGCCAGAGGCTCGTGGAACTGTGGAGGAGCTGCTCCCCAAAGGGAAGTAGAGGAGAGGTTCTGTACAGCATAATGGGTGGAATGTGGTTGCCACAGGAGTGCCACTCACACCTCTTCCAGGAGACCTGATGTGAAAACAAAGCTGAAGGCATCATACTTCCTGATTTCTGTTATTACAGAGTGGACTAATCAACTGTATGATATTGACACAAAAGGACACATACGACAATGGAACAGAATGGACAGCCTAGAAATAAACCTACACATATAGCCAATTAATTTACCATAAAGGAGCCAAGAACATTCAATGGGGAAAGGATAATCTCTTCAATAAATGGTGTTGAAAACACTAGATAGAAGAACTGAACAGATATTTTTCCAAACAAGATATACAAGTGGCCAACAGGTACATAAAAAAGCAAACGTCACTGATCATCAAAGAAATACAAATCAAAACCACAATGAGATCACAGCGTGTCAGAATGGCTATCATCAAAAAAAAAAAAAAAAAAAGGCAAGAGAAAATGCTGGTGAGGATATGAGAAATGGGAACCCTTGTGCCCTGTTGGTAGAAATGTAAATTAGTATACCTACTATAAAACACAGTATGGAATCCTGGCCTAAGTGGCACAGTTGGTTGGAACATCATCCAGTACAACAGGTTGCAGGTTCAATCCCTGGTCAGGGTGTACAGGAGGCAACCAATTGATGTTTCTCTCTCACACTAGTGTTTCCCTCTCTCCCCCTTCTCTAAAATCTAAACATATCCTTGGTGTGAGGGTAAAACAGAAAAGCCCTAGCTAGTGTATCTCAGTGGCTGGCCTATGACAGAAAAGGGCGCTGGTTCAATTCCCAGTCAGGACACATGTCTGGCTTGCAGGCCAGGTTTCCAGCTGGGGGTGAAAGGCAATCAATTGAGATGTCTTATGCATCGATGTTTCTCTCCCTCTTCTTCTCCCTCCCTTCCCTGCTCTCTATAAAAATCTTAAAAAAAAAAAAAAAAAAAACTCTTTAAAAATGTTTAAAGAAATCTATGGACTTCCCTTAAAAATTAAAACTACCACCAAATGACCACAGTTCCACTCCTGGGTATATATCTGAAGAAAATAAAATCACTATCTCAAAGAGATATATATCTATATGTTTACTGCAGCATTAGTTATACTAGTCAAACATGGAAACAACCTAAGTGCCTTTTGACGGAGATATGGATAAAGGAAATGTGGTATATAGATGCAACAATCAACCACAAAAAGATAAAACCCTTATTTGCTACAACACAGATGGCCCTCGAAGGCACTATGTTAAGTGAAATATGCCAGACAGGGGACTAGATGATCTTATGTGGAATCTAACACTAGAATGGGGTGTAATCTATCAATAAAACAAACCACGCCCAATCCTCTTAGAAAAATATTCGACTTGTGGTTGCCAGAGATGAGGAAGGGGGATAGGTGAGGGTGGACAAAGGACCAACTTCCAGTTACAAGATGAGTAAGTTCTGGGGTGCAATGTTCAGCATTAGTAATGTATTGTATATTTGCAAGTTGCTTAAGTGAATAGATCCTCTAAATTCTCATCATACAAATAATTGTAATTTTGCAATATATACATATATCAAAATTGTTACATCTTAAACTAATACCATGTTATATGTCAAGTATATCTCAAAGCTGAGGAATGAAAAAAGAAAAGCTGATGCAAGCAGCATGGAGGACCCACAAGGAGGCCCCTGCTCCCCAGATTGCTCCCACCACTCTGCTCAGACCAGTGCAGGACTAACTATAATGGGTCGCCCGCTCCAAGATTCTTCATCAGGTTGGCAGAGCCTTTCTCAGAGTAGCTGTGACCTGGTGCTCTTCTTAACCCCAGGTGTCGGACACACTTTGCAGTCTGAAGACTTCCCCTCCCTACTGCTCCCTCTCCCTTATATTCTTCACAGGCATCTCCTGACTCCATCTTGGTATCAGCCTGCTGGAGGATCCAAACAACAAAATTTTAAAGTTACAACAAAAAAGCGGGGAAAATTATCCAAAACCACCCATTTCTTTTGACTCGACAACTTTTTCTTTTTCTTTTTTTTTAATGGAACATAACTTAGAGTTTACTTTAGGGTATAGCTATAGATAAATGTTTATACTAAAACAAAACAACTGAAAATTAATGAACTAATGGACCAATCGAACAATTGGACACTGTTAAAGGTAGGTAATACATTTTCCTTTCCCAGTTTGAATCATTTTGTGGTTACCCAGTGATGACTCTACAACTTTCAAAAACAGATTTCATTGGCCTAATCCATGTGGCCTCTCAAATTTATACCAGATTAAGTTCCAGGTGTTAATAATGTAGTATAAAGCCTGCTTTACACAGCCACGACCTTGAAAGGATTATTCCTGTGTAATTAGTTTCTGAGTACAGGGAAACTAAAAAACAAAAACAAAAAACATCAAGGCCAGCTGTTTGTAATACTGAAGTTATCATTTATTGAACTTTCAAATCTTAAGAATTGTTTAGATAGTTCTCGAGAGGCTAACTTTCATGAGAATTATCAACTCTTCCACTTTCCTTGACTGCCAAAGGATCGTTCTTGGTTCACTGCATAGAATTTCAATATATCCACTGTCGCACTTCACCCAATTCCCTCAAACTCTCCTTTAACAAGGCCTCAATTTAGAACTATAAATCATGGATTATTGCTTAAGATATGTTCAATCCACTCATTCCTCTAGTGAGAGAGGGTCAGCCAGTTTTGTGCAACCTGTGAGCTAGAATGGTTTTTACATTTTTAAAAAAAGTCAAACAAGTAAAAAGTAACAAAGACCATACATATGCAGGTGGCAAAGCCTAATATATGTACTATTTGTCCTTTCACAGAGTACATTTGCCAATCCCCACTCCAGAGCAGTATTTCTCATAGGGACCAGTGCTGACAAAATTTAAGAGAAGATTCTCAAACATCAGTATGAGTAAGTCACGTAAGTTTAAAATTCAATTTCTGGCAACCCAAAAGTTCATGTCTCGTGCCCTAGAATCTATATTTTCAATAAACAATCCAAGTGATTATGATGTGGGTGGTCTAGGTCACTCTGAGAAAATTTTGAATTTTATCACTGAATCAGCTCACGTCATCAAGAGTAAGTACTTACTGGGTTGACTGTATTTTCGTGTCATGATACTGATCTGCATCTTGAGACATCTCAGGACTATTATTCCTGTGCAATAAATTTTCTTCTATGATAAGCTTACCATGGATCTCTTAATTATCCCATTCTGCTTTTGACAATTTTGTTCCATCTCTAAACTAATGTAAAGAACCCAATAGTATGCATTTGCACAATTTAAAAACAATTTTGCCTTCATTCCAACCTTTTGTTCGTTTTAATACATCTCTGCTAAGTCACCACAAATCATTTTTCAGAAAACAAGTTATACTATCCTATGTTATTCCTTATGATAGTAGATAATATTCTCCTAGTTTAGGAGCAAGAAATATATTTTTTGTTATGAGCTGACAGGGAAAATAATCTGGAGAAAAAACAAGATACAGGACTTTCCTTATATAAAATTTCCTAAGTTAGCCAGTGAAGCACAAAGATAACATCAGGAGAAAATGGTTCCCAAACATGCAATGTTGCAACCACAAGCTCCTGTGAAAAAAGCTTAAATTGGAAAACTAAAAGGAAATCAAGACTTATAGATTCCAATTCTAAAATTAAAAAACTCAGTAGCTCTTAAATAGGATATCAATAACCAAAATTAACAGAATTAAAGGACAGTATTTATTAGTCATTTCTGTGCTAAGCACTGTACATGTATGTATTACAGCATAGCCATTCTTACATGTCATTCTAGGAAAGTAGATACAATCATTTCCATCTGTTACAAATGGCTTGAAGGGTGTGACTTTATTCAAAGGCCAAATAACCAGTACATATTGGAATTAGAATTATATCAATAGTTGATTATAAAGCCCATTCGTTACTGAAACTACTAGAGCTGCCTCTGTATACACACACATATGAATCTGATCCCCTAACATTTCAAACATACTAGGTCGGACATGATCTCTAGTTACGAGATTAAAATACAGTGTGTGGTGCTATGACAAGTCTGTGCCAGAGCCTTGTCACAATGAAATAGAAAATAGCCTGCACTTCTTCAGATTTAAAAAAAAAAAAAGAAAGCAAAAAGGTGCAACAATTATCCATCATGAACAGATAAAGTGTGATGAAAGAGGCAAGATAAAATCCATGTAATACATATCTATGTGACAACAGGAGTAATCGTCTTAGAATATATTATATAGAGATCAGTTGCTCAAAAACCAATGCAGGTTCACCCACAAAAAGTTAAAATAATAAAGAAAATGATACATGTGGAGTTAAGACTTCAAGTGTAGACATATGGACTGAAGTGAATTCATGAGATGAAGTGGGTAGAAATAGCTTCCAAAAAACCAAATCATACTCCATGCTATTTCATTTCCAGTTCTGGTGTTTTTATTTTAGAAAACACAATCAATCAACAGACTATCGTTATTGCTTCCTTATTTTGTGTATTCGTATATCTTCCGTTTTAAAAAAGTCAAATCTATCTTCGTCCATTCTGTGAATGAAGTAATAAGCAAAAAGGACCACTGCTTACTTCAAAAGAATCTAGGGAAAAAAAACATACACAGTTCACTTAAATCAGACTTTAATAGTCTTTATAGTTAGGATGAAAAAAAAAAGATAAAAGATTAACTATGTGACATTACAAACTATCTAGATTACACACTCACACACAAAATCACCTTTACTTTTTTTAATTACCACACTTTACCTTGGTGATCTCAGTTGGAAAAGGTATACTAAGGTATACTGTGATTCTGAGTTGGAAAAATTTAATGCCTTATCATTGAAGATCAAAACCTTAACTCTATGGTTTATAAGAACAACTTTACTTTCCAAATTTACTTGACCCTTCTTCAAGAGAAACTATTCTCCCTGGAATTTGTCCTCTTTAGTGGGTGAAAGGTCGATGGTTCATTTTATAGATCTATTATAAAATCCATTAAGATCCATTAAGTAGCCAACACTTCTTTCTTAGTGATTAATTTAAACTGAACTATAGGAACAAGTTAATATTTTATCAAAAGCAACCCAATTTTAGACAGAATTTTATATTAAATAAAAATATAATCAGCACTGGCTGGGTGGCCAAGTTGTTTGGAGCATCATCCCATGCACGTTCAATTCCCGTTCAGGACCAGACCTAGACTGTGGGTCCAATCCCCATCAGGCTGTGAATGGGTATCAATGTTTCTCTCCCTCTCTCCCTTCCTCTCTTTCTAAAATAGGTAAGCATATCTTCAGGTAAGGATCAAAAAATAATACAATCATATAAAGATGTCCATACTATTGCTCCTTTACAATCCTACATTATAGACATTAGTCAGGAAAACTGTTCCAAGAAGAAAAAACTGAGGCAAGAACATTTATAATCATAAAGTATTATAAAACATTATAATATTATAGTACCAAAATGCCTAAATAAACACAATGACAACAAATGCTCTAGTGCTCTAGGTTACATTTTCAATAAATAATACAGTGAGCAATACGTTTTGGTTCAAATTAAGATTCAAGTTGATCTTTTTTTATATCTAAAGCACTGACACTCTAGATACTAACCAAAATACACACAATTAAGACAAAACTATTTTAAAAATTCAGAAATTCTAACCATAAAAACTGAGGCTGTGCATTCTTATGTTTCAGTTAATATACATGTTAACCAGCATGGAGATAAACAATTTTGAATAGGTGACTTCTTTTTACATGATTTTTTTTTAAAGACTGAAAATTTACCATATTTAGACAATGATGTTATTTTAGCTTCATATTTACTATTCATTCTATCATTCGCAGTGTATACAATCACTGCACTTAAGTGTCCACTTTCCCCATTGCTAGCCTAAAAATCTGCAAGAAAAAAATAATTTCAGAACAACATAAAGTTTTATCTTGTTGTAGACTGATTCATTTCCCAAAATAGGAAAATATAGGCAAGTGGAGAGATAGAGGATTAATGGTGTTCTAGATCTAAGAAATCCATTTCTTTTCTCCCCTTAACCAGAAACTACAAAGAACCTGAAGGCTTTTCTGCACTTTGTCTCAAACAAGGGACACTTTTTAGTGTCAAACTACCTGCAAATGGTGTACTTGTTAACTCTGTACATGTGTCATGTGTCATGTATCATTGAGTCACCTCTGACTCTTGGTAATCCTATGAATGACTAAGGTCCACAATGTCCTGTCCTCAACAGCCCTAGCTCACCTCCTGCAGATTCATGCCTACAGCTTTTTCAGTGGAGTTAATCCATCTCAAATTTGGTCTTCCTCTTTTCCTGCTGCCTTCTATTTTTCCCAGCATTATTTTTCTTAAAATTTTTTTTTTATTTTTAGAGAGAGGGAAAGGGAGGAAAGAAGGGAGAGAAACATCAATGTGAGCGAGAAGTATCAATAAGGTGTTTCTCCTATGCACTCTAACTGGGGACCTAACCTGCAACCCAGGCTTGTGCCCTGACTGCAAATCAAACCTTTCTGCTTTGTGGGATGCCACCCAAACAACTAAGCCATACGTCAAGGCTTAATTTTGTGTATTGATTTGGAGAGGGGGAGGAAGGGTGTGAGGGAGTAAGGAAGAGACACAGAGAAAGAAAATGATTTACTGTTTCATTTACGCATTCATTGATTCTTATTATGTGCCCTGACTGGGAATCAAACCTGAAACTTTGGCATATTGGGATGCTCTAACAAACTGAGCTACCCGGCCAGCATGTTTAACCATTTCTAAAATGGCTATACGAAGGTTTCCTTAATATTGCTTATTTGAAGACTCCTCAGCCTCTATCAGATAACCACAAGCACAAATAGTGGCAACTTTCTTGAGACATCACAGTTCTAACTGCAGAGCACTTGTTCAGTGACCACAGATTTTGAAGGCTACACGGTATAGAATGCAGAGAACTATACTGGCAGTTGGGAGACTTGGATGCCTGTCCTGGTCTATAATCTCTGTAAACTACAAACTTCTCTGAATGTCAGTTTCCTTAACAGCAAATTCAACAATACAGGGTGCATGTGATAAATTGGCAATATTTTGCATCTCATTTCATGTGCTTATTAATTTTGAAAAACTATGTTTCTAAGGTTATAATTGAACATCATTGTTTCATATATAAAATATTAAATTCTGAGAGCAACCATCATGTCGAAGAAATATAATTTCTGGACTGCATGCTGGGGAACTGCTAAGAAAATAGCGGGCTTCAGTAACATCCCTTTATGTACAGCTGACAATGTGAAGGAGGTGTATGATGCTGATCCTGATGTCGCCATACCAATATGGAAAACACATAAGGTACACAAGGATCGCACAAGTCCAAATATTGTACACAGAACCCAGGAGATCATCAATGAAGATCCAGGAAAGTCAATGCACTCCATAGCAAGAGAACTGCAGATGCCAGATGCAATGGTTTCTTTCACAAGATTATTGCTGAAGGTATTAGATACAGATAATATGTTCCTAGAAGAGACCAGTTTATGACACAGCAGACAAAGGAAAGGTGCTTTGAAAAAGCAAGGACACTGCTAACAAAATGGAAAAATCCCGAAGAAAAAAACCCTCTGATTTTCTTCTCCAATGAAAAGAATTCTCAGCAGTACCAAATAGGCCACAGAAGAAACAACAGGTGGCTCTGTGAGAATCTTAATGAAGTCCCAATTGTCATGAAAATGAAATTTCCTGCTACAGTGATAGTGTTAGGTGTTGTCAGCAATGAAGGAGATATCATGACCCCATCCACAAGGCTCGAAGGTGACTGCTGATGTTTACCTTGACGTTTTGAGAGATGTAGTTGTACCGTGGATGAAGCAAGTTGCAAATGGACATCATTTTATCTTCCAACAAGATGGTGCATCAGCACAGAATGCCAAAAAGGTGCAAGAATTTCTCAGTGTCAATGTTCCTGAATTCTGGTCAAAGGAAATCTGGCTGCCTAGCTCACTAGATGCAAATCCTTTAGACAATTATGTATGCAGCATTTGTGAAAGAGACGTTAAAAAACAACCCATTCCAATAAAGAGGCTGTTTCAGCTAAGACTGAAAATATGATGTTCATGGATAAAGGAAAGTTAATTAAAGCGTGATCAAGATTCCCAAGTCAAATCGAGTGTATTATTGCAGCAAATGGAGACTTCTTTGAACAATTTAAAAAATAACTATGTTTATGTATTTACATATAAGAATAAATTTATTTGAAAATATAACACTCTGCGGTATGTTGCTTATTTTACTAAAATTTTGCCAATTCATTGTGCACACCCTGTATAGTATATAAACTCTGAGCTTTTCAGCTTAGAAATTCTAAACTTTCATGATAGGCCTTTCTCTGTAGACCAGTAACTCAATGTGTTAATACTGATAAAAAGAGTTAGGATTCCTTTTCAAGATTTTATTTATTATTTTTAGAGAGAGGGGAGAGGAGAGAGGCAGGGAAGGAGAGAGACGTCAATGTATGGTGGCTTTCACCTGCCTCCAGCCACGGACCTGGCTGGAGACCTGGCTTGCAACCCTGTTATGTTGCCCTGACTGAGAATCAAACCAGAGACCTTCGGGTTCGCAGGCAGAGGATTCCTTTTCTTATTTAAATAATTTCTCACCCTGGCCAGGGTGGCTCAGTTGGTTGGAGCAGCATCCCACATATTAAAAGATCATAGCTTTGATTTCTGATCAGGGCACGTTGCCTACCTAGGTTATGGGTTTGGTCCCCGTTCAGGGTGCATACAAGAGGCAACTGATCAACGTTTCTCTCTCTCATATCAGGGTTTCTCACTCTCTCTTTCTTTTTGTCCCTTCCCTCCCTAAAATAAAATTTCTGTCAATTATACTCAATAAAGCTGAAAGGTTCACATATTTACACATATCAATTTACTGAAGATAAATCCCTAATTTTACATATAGCTAAAATTTTTTTCAAAGTACCATAGTTAGAAGAAATTCATCCTAAGGACCTGATTACACATCATAGTGAATTATATAACACCGGTACTGAAAATGCATTCTTAATTGAAAATAACTTACCATTTAACATCAAACCTAGAAATCTCAATCCTTTTTCCACTTTCTGCCACTTTTACTTCACTTGGGGTGACATCCTCTCTTTCATGCAAATTTTGTCAGTAGCCATCAATATGAAGAATTCCTTCTTCTGCTGCCACCTACCAGTTTATTTCTCTGCTGCAGCAGAAGGGTATACAGAAAAAGCTCTTGCTTACTATTCAGATTAAACAGAGAGATTCCTGTATTTAACATTTTATTTTTCACATGTGCACACACTTCCTCATGTTTCCCCAAGGCCCCCCTGCCCAAATCCATGACAACAAAAACCCTGACCACTGAAAATCAAACAATGTATGAATAATGTTCATGCTAAGCTGCAAAAATAAAAAAGATGCAAAGATTTAGACACACAACAGTTATCTCAAGGAGCCGTTTCTTTTCTGTTATACTTTCCTCTTCATTTATCCCTATAATCTTATGAATAAATGCATAACTTAAAATTTTAACTAGGTAGTCAACAACTCCTACAAATTTTACGTTCAGACACTAACAAAAAATTGTGGAAGATGTAGCAATAAAGGAGTTTTTAGGAGTAATTCTGGAAACTAAGGGTGTTAGGTGCTTTACCTGCTTGAGTTTTCAATGTTCTGGACTGCTTATTGCCCAGTGGCTCTGAATACATTAAAACACGAACACATACGCCACCTACATTTAAAATAGGGTAGCATTTGTATGCCCATTTAAGCATTGGGTATATTTTTTGCAAAATAGTAATAAGTTCATTAAATCCTTTTAAAAGAACCGACCACAGATGCACATTTCCTCAAACTGTATACATACATAAAAGAATTAGGGCAAAAAAACCATAACAGAATGACAAATGTAACAGCAGTTATAGAACTAGAAATTAACACCAATTAATGTTCTTTTTGTTCAAATCCTGAAATTCCTCTTTATTCCCATGCTCTTTGTCATTGGGGGTCTAGGTTTCAAACTTATTCTGTATTAGTTACTAAAAAACAATATCAGAAATTGAACTAGTAATAATAGTAAAGCCTTGTTTTTGTTCCACCCTCCCACTGCCTATCCTCCAAAATAAAAATATGTAGTTTTGTCAACTTAATAAAATAAAACAAACATTGACATAAGCACCAAAGGTCAGTGAACAGTGGCACTGCAGTGACATTGCTTCTACTTTCTTATTCCTTCCCCCATCTTGAACCCCACCCTTTGACCTCTGTATATGGGATGAGCCTGAGCAGGAGAGTTGGTGATGTCAGGACTGCGCCGTTCCCACGGATGATCCTAGAGGCCTGCTGTGCTTCTGGGAACTGGGGCACAGGGATGTCTGTCTGACTGAAACCTAAAACAACAACAATTCACCCCACCCCTCATGTTCCCACACCCCACAATAGCAGCCAGGTATATATGCTATATAAGGCCCACCTAGTAAGTGATTATGGTAAAATCTAAAATCAAGATCATTCTTATCAAGTCAGTGATCTCCATGGGGGCAGCAAAATGGAGGTTGCTAAATTCTCTGTGTCCCATGTAATCACACAATCCACACATCCTAAAGCTGGCCATTTATCAACAAGAGAAGGTTCTTCTGTACAAGCCTTTTTTATTATGCATCCTAAATCCTACAGGAATACAGTTGGGGTTCCTTTGTTAGTAAATTTCTGTTTGACAGATAGATGTTTGTCTTAAAATGCTTAGGGAAGTTTCTATTGCTACCATATAGGAGTGATATAAATCACAAAAACAGGTTAATGGCTTATTTTATGCCGTTAGCTGTAGAAACAGCATTATATGCTAGGATTTTCTACTCACTAACTAGTGATTTATTGAACTTATAGTCTCTTTGGATAGGACATCTAAAGCCACAGATTAAAATTATGCAGAAGTATATCCTGAAAGGGTCCTGACCACTGTCACTAAAATTCTACCTATTAGAAAGAGGATTATCTCCCAACAGGGTAACTCCTATCAGAGCTAAAACTTTAGGAAGGATGGGATAAAGGGGGAAAGCATAACTGGACTGGGGTACACAGGGACAGGGATAGTATATTAACAAACAGGAAGTCTATTAAAATGGATTAGCTGTATTCCTATTCCTGATGCTAAATATGGCCTTCGTTAATCCATCAAACAATCTTGAGCTTCAGAAATGCTTTTTAATCTGTTCAAACTTGTAATTTTTTCATGTTTGAACCATTATTTCTTGATAATCTCAAACAATGTACATCTGTTAGCACTTGTGTCAAAATAATCAATTCTAAAATCATGCTTCTCTTAAAATAACCAAAATGCTTTCTTCTATTTTTGTCTCATCATTTGCTTTCACTTTGATGTCACAGAAAAGAGATGCACTAAAATCAACTGAATGCTATCATGAATTAGCATAATATATATAATTTAAAACCTAAAACCTAATTTTACCTTTTTAAAACTCTAATTTTCCATACCTGTCAACTCCTAATTGATGTCTTTATACTGTGAGCTCACTGTGTACTCGGAACACCAACCCCTGAAAAAGCTTAAGCCAGAGTAGCACAATGGAAGAAACAAACAAACCCAAAACAAAAACAAAACCAAAAAGTCACACTCTGAAATACTTAATTATAGACATATATGCAAGGAATGGAGTCATCTACATGGTTTAAGCACAATACTTGATGAAAGTCCTGAGCTGAGCTCATCCCAACCAATTCAATCTTTATCCCCAAATGCTCCTTAATCAAATTATTTGCTAGATAAGGCTATACGCCCTGTATTTTTGTTTGTTTTGTTTTGTTTTTTAATGAGATCTATTACAAACCCATGGTTACCTTTAAAGTACATAAAGAAATTTTAAAAAGAATTTTTTAAAGGAAAATAAAGTTAGCCTTGTGATGGAAAGAAAGGATAAAGAGTCAAATTACCTGCAGGCAGGCTGGGGCTGTGCCTGAATCCAAACCGCGGCATTTACCATTCATTATACAGCTGCATTATTGGGGGAAGGGGAGTTTAGAAGGGCACTGACCCCAAAAGTTCTCAATACTTCTCACTCATCATCAGGAAGGGGGAAGAAGGAAAGTTTTTTCTCTGGGTATTTTTTGGTTTGTTTGTTTTTGTTTTTTTGGCTCCTGAAAAGGCTGGCAAAGAACAGTAACAGTAAAAGCAGTTAGAATTTATCTTTGAATATAATTTTTAAAATGTAAAACATTAAGGAATTTAAAACACCAAACTTTCGTTAATACAGAAAGAAATTTTCACTAGAGTTAGACAGCCACCCCAAAACATCATGGTAAAAGAGCATTGGTAAAAAGGAAATAAAATACCACACAAAATTCAAAACAAAACTAAAAACTTCAAATTAAACCTGGAAGACTAGAAGATTCCAACAGCAGATTTCTGTCCACTACTGAAACATTCCAAAATCCAAGCTTCAAAGGCGCCTAAACGTATCTTAAATAAAACTTTGTTTGGTTTTTAAGAAACAAAAGGAAAGCAATAAACCTGATTACAAATCCTGCAATATATTACATTTAAAAATATCCTACAACAAAAACAAATTTTAAATGAAATTAAACAAACAAACAAACAAATAAAAACAGTAGCAGCAGAGGTTACCTGTCTGAGCACCTACATTTTCTTAGGAGGGGATCGTGTCTCACCAGCCATATAGCCCATTAACCTTCTCAAAAAGAGTGAGCCAGGAGAAAATAACACAAGATTTGATTTCACAAGGTCTCTAGGCTCCCCAGACCCCAAACTGGGGATTCACTGAACGAAGATAATTTGTTTTTCCATTTTCTTCTTGAGAAAAAGAAGAGATGATTTTGCAAGTCAATTACTTCTTTCAATGTCTTCAATAACTTCTCAGAAGTCTGATAAAGTGCTTGATGAAAGCAAGTCTCTTGATGAATTTTATAATATTCCAGGATATTTTCTTATTAATAGCACATACAGAAAGATTTTAAAGTTCAGTGGAGTAAAAGCCAGCAGAAATAACCAATTGATTATAGGTACCAAAAAAAGAAACTATTAAAAATTTTAAATAAAACAGTTCATATTTATATGTGTGTGTGTGTGTGTGTGTATATATATATATATATATAAATATAGTCCAGTTTTTATCATGTGTGACATAAAAACAGTTGGAAAGAATTATTTTTTAAATACAATTCAGAATTACAATTTTAACAATACACAATAATTTTACAATACTTCATTTTTTGGCATGATAATGATTGTATATTTATACATTTTTACCTCTCATAATCGCAATAAAGATTAAACAAATTATTAAACAATATGAAAATATATTTAACTTTCACTTAAATATCTGGCTGTTTTATTTGGGTTCTTCCAGAATGATGTTTGTATTCTTTACCTTAATTTTTGAAGGCATTCAAGAAGATATTCATGTTTTTAAAGTCTAAGATGACCATATCTCCCCTTTTCACTCTTACACTTGAGGTATGTGATCCAGAAATAGGTTGGCAAAGCTATGTTCTAATATAATGTGAATGCACAAAAGATGCATATTGAATAAAACTAAAGGTGAAATAATCTGATAACTCTTATAATATAACTGGTTAATTTGGTAAACAAATTTTAAAAGGCTACCTAGATTTTTCCTGGTGCCTATCCCACCCAACACAAACCTTGAGTTCTTCATCAAATAGAAAAGTTATTCTATGTGTGTTTCCAAATTCATTCATCTATATACATGTAATATCTAACTATTCAAAATATATGTAACATAATTTAGGTGGCAGCCAAATGGTTTCTACCGAAATAAATGAATGATGATTTAGTTAAGTGGTTCTTTCTCCCTCATTTATTTCTCCATCCCAAATACTATACACACCCTCCAACGTATGGTCATTGAGTGAGAGAAGTACCAAGTCTTTTTTTCTATTAATGAATTAGAGGTACTTATGTATGTAATTCCCACAATAACCTTGTGCAAGTCAAATTCTTTTCAATGAGATTTAAATATCCTGAAATAAATTAGAAACTCCTCTTATGTATCTTTTTCTCAGGTGAAATGAAACACTGCACAGATCAGAAGTACTATTCTATTTGTCAACAATCAACCTTTCACTCAATTTAATATTATTTAATTCTACGGGAAAAAAAAAACAAATTTTATTACATTCCTTTTTAAAACAGGGGGAAAACTGTACAAGCATGATCAAACCTCTGTTAGGCTGGTTAATACTGAGCTTTTATTATTGCCTTGAAGTCTCTCTAGTAGTGTCCAAGAAATTAAGTTTAAGGTCCATCTGAAGGAAAAAAGCACTGGAGAGGCAAGAAAGGACTTGGGTAAAAGCTTCAGAGGATTGTAGGGAGATGGAACTTGCTGTTTAAAAAAAAAAATTACGTTGAGCTCTGGAGCATCTCTATTTCTTAACACACCTTCCAAACCATCACTGGGACAGTTTTAACCATGCTATAAAGGCTCATATTATATGCAGTTTTGGGGTTTTTATAAATCAAGAAAGTAAAGGAATATAAAAGGTGGAAAGTACTGAAGGCTTCAGGGTAGGGCTATAAGAGACTCAATACTGCTAAGTCCCCAAACAAAAACGCTCAGTCTATCCCCACCCTAAAACCTATGTATATGATAGGAGAAAACACACATCCAGAAGCACTGAAGAAAAGAATGTGGTCTTGAATAAATCATACACTGAAACAAAGTAAAAAAACAAACAACATATACACAAAAAGGTCTAAGAAGTATCTATTTGCCTTATGTCTTCAGGTGAGTACCTCTATCCCAGTGGAGTATAGTTATGAAAACAACTAATCTGTCTTGTAAAATGGAAAAAAAAAAAAAAAATGTGTATCCCATCATGCTCCATTTTCTAGAATCTATCCTTTTTGACTGGTTGGTATAAACAAGAAGCAAAACACATACACATGCTTGCGTGCACATACACACATATATATACTCCCTCTTAAAATGTGAAAAATGTAAATATATAATGCTGGGATTAGAAATCACTTCAGCTTATGCTTAAGAATTCATAGACCCTTGATTTGCCACCCACCCCCAAACATATTTTCCCTTGTCCTTATTCTCCAAATGCCCAACCAAAAGAAAAATGGGGAAGGAAAAAAGACTAACTGCACGTTTCAAGTTAGTTTCTTGTTAACAAAAAAGGGTAGCATTTTCTTCACTTTGGCCATTGTTAAAGATGCAGGCATAGATCAGGAATGTTTTTTAAAAATGCAACATTAACAGAGCATATATCTTTCAAAAAAGACCAAAACACTAACAAATACAAGTCAATGCACATATTTTAAACTAGTGTAATTTTATCTACATTGGAGTAAATGTTATTTTGTATACCAGACATTGCAATACTGTTCATTTCCCTTTTATCATGCAAACATGCCAACTGTCATTAAAAAATACCTTTATTGTGTCATATTCATATTGCCCTCCCACCCAAATTAAAGGAAAAACTAAAAACAGAAATAAATCCAGTAAGAGCCTCTCAAGACTCATCAACTATGAGTATAAAGCTGCTAGTTAATACATTAAAGGTGGAATTTTCAGATTTGTATTAAAAATTTCTATAATTTAGATAGATGTTTTCCTTACCCCATTATAAATCTTTGCCACACAATGTAAAGTTATGCTACTCTGAAATTTGTACCAACTGAACAACAACAAAAAATGAACCATGAAAAAATTTTGTATGTTCTTTACTGCCTGAGAGCACATACATTTTTGAGTATTCAAAAGGGTAACTACAAGAACCTAACATTTCTCTGTACCTTACTTCTTGTGCCTTGCCTATCTGTATAATTTGTAAATCGAAGTCACTAACATCTTAACAGCACAGGTTTTGTCTATCTCCCTCTTCTCGTCTTAACTAATTGTACTCATTTTTCTCTCACCTTCCTGAGTGTATTCCATGAACAGCATTGCAAGTTGGTTAAAAATAATAAAGAAAAAAAGAAAGTTTTACAAGGGCTTTGTTGGTTAATTATTTACCAGTGGAGTTACTCCACCAGGAGTTCAATTTCATTGGCTAGCAGCTGGTTCATGTTGAACAGGCCCCCTGGGAGCTTGGTGAGCAGTTCTCGCTCGGTGCTTTCAGGGTCGCTGTCAACAGAGCTGGAACTTGCGCTCATGTTGTCGACAGCAGCGCTGGCTGGGGGACCCAGCTCCGGCTCACTAGTCTCACTGGCCGTGGACACCACGGAGAGCAGGGACATACGCCGGGTGAGCCGGCCAGAGGGCAGAAGGGAGGCGGCATAGTCCGCAATGATACCAGCTACATCTAGATTACAAGCCTTATCAAAGGCGATGAAACCTACATTTGCATTGGCCTCGCAGACACAGAAGGAGCCGTCATCTTTCATCAACAGGTCAATGCCACACACATCCATCCCCAGGATATTAGACACTTGGATGGCTAGCTGCTTCCCTTGTTCACTCAGTGAGCACATCATCCCCACACCACCTGGCAAAAAAAAAAAGAAATCAAGAAGTTACCAAAATGATAAATTTCTGGAGAAAAACTAAAGCTGGCCTCTAAGGCTAGCCCTTTCTTCTAGGTCAGTAGTAAAAACAAAGGTGCTATTCCAACGTAAAACTGGGACTTTGGCAGGCGAGAATTCTGTCACTGAATTAGCCATGTTAAGAGTGGGACTTTGAAGTCTAAGTATCCTTCATTAGGAAATCTCCTTCCAACTCAGTTTCTCAGAGAATTCATGGCCTCATACTTTTTCAACATACTATTTATTCTGAAGAAGACATTCCATTTTCACTGAAGCCTTACTTGCAATAATACAGACCAAATGGAAGGAACTTTTGCATAAATACAACTATGACAAAAATAACCCAGATGCATAATATGGATAATAGAATCTGGGAACTAAAGGACCTGAGCATGGCTCTCTTCCTCTATGGTCCCCACTCCCATCCATCTGCCATTCCTCAGCCAAAAGGTTTCTGGGACTTACCGAAGCTAACTGAATATAGGTGAAGTCTTGAGATTTGCTGGTATCTGAGGGAAAGGAATTGGAACTAGACTCTCTCATTTGGACACTAGCTTCAGAAGCTCTGAGATAAGGATTAGAGAGCAAAGAATTCTGAGAAGAGCTTGGCTTAGAGGGCTCTGTGTATCCAGAGTCATGACATGAAAACAAAAAGGTAATAAGCCACCCATGACTTGAAAGAAATAATAGCACTTTAAGGTGATTCAAGTTTAATACAAAAAGACTTTCGAAAACCTACTAAAACAAAAACACAATTATCCAACTGCCAACTTTAACAGAACTGAAGGAAAGTATGGTCACTTTTGAGAGTTGTAACTTGGAAAACAAGTGTAAAAAATATTTAAGCATGTACAAAAAACCTGAAGTAAAATCACAAAAGAAAGATAAATATGGAGGACTGACTTGAAACTACACTAGGAAGAGAAAAAAGGAGTGGTAATAACTAAAAAAGAAATTTGCCTGAAACTAAAAAAGTTGAGTTGGCTACTAGGAACAGTTTACTAAAATTCACGTTGGACTGATTGAGAAAAAGACACATTATCAAAAAAATAAATAAAAGCAGCCCTGGCTGGTGTGGTTCAGTGGATGGAGTGCCAGCCTGCAAACCGAAATGTCACCGGTTCGATTCCTAATCAGGGCACATGCCTGGATTGTAGGCCAGATCCCCAGTTGGAGGTGTGAGATAGGAAATCAATCAAGTTTCTCTCCCTTTCTTTCTTCCTCCTTTCCCCTTTCCCTAAAAATAAATAAATAAAATCTTAAAACAAACAGATAGATTTGGACTTCAACTGAAACAATGTAACCTATAAGGCAGAACTAAAGTTTGACTTTTAAAACGTAAAAATCCAATCTCAGCCAATACATTCAGAAAGAAAGATATATGAGAGTATCTATCCCTCCACAACCACATCCAGGGAAAGTGGTTGAGAAATATACAAACATAACAGCAACTGACTCAGAAGAGGGAGAGACTCCACGATATGGGAAGATGAAGATGAGGAGCAAACACTGGTGAGTAATGATTCTTAACATATGGGTATAATTAACTCTAAATGGATTTAAAAAGACTGTCTAGGAACAGATCATGTGAGTGCTAGACAAGAATTCTTGAAATGTAAGAGAAATTCTAATACAGATGTGGACTGAAACTATTAAATGATTCCAGCAAAACACTGGAATATGAAGCCCATGAAAGCAGGGGTTTCTGTCGGTTTTGTTCACTGCTACATATCTAAATACTGCTACAACAGTTAATACTATATATAGGAGAACATTCACCATAAAAAGGCCTCTCAGGGGATGGAGTAATGAGGACACTCAATTCTGAAGAACAAGATAAAGGGGCTCTTGCTCTATTAGTTATCCAGGCATGATGCCAGGGGAATTAAGATTGATATTCAAACAGGAAAAGAATAGTACAAGAGACGAGAAGGCCCTCAAACAAACCAATAAGTATACGGAAATTCAATACATTAAAAAGATGGCAAAAAAAAAAAATAAATAAAATAAAATAAAAGATAGCATTACAAATCAGTAATAAATAGACTATTCAATAAAGAGTGCTGGTCCCTGGCTGGTGGCACAATGGACAAGGTGCCTGCAAACCCAAAGGCCGCTGATTTAATTCCTAGCCAGGGCACATACCCAGGTTGCAAGCCAGGTCTCCAGCCAGCTTCTTAGCTGGAGGCAGGTGAAAGGTAACCATACACTGATGTCTCTCTCCCTCTCTCTCTCTCTCCCTTCCCCTCTAAAAATAATTAATATTTTAAAAATAATAAAAATTTTAAAAAATAAAAATAAAGAGTACTAGACAACCAGTTATTCATTTGGAAAAGAGAAAAGGAGAATGGAGAGAAATCAAGGATGACTCTAAGGTATTGATCTCAACTGGAAAGGTAGAACTGCCCTTAAATGATAAGGAGAATACTGTGGGTGTGGAACATATTGAGAAGGGGAGTTAGATCAACAGTTCAGTTTTGGATTTGTTAAAATGAAAATATCAGACATCAACATGGAGATATTGAGTAGGCAATTATTTATACATGTCTGGAGTTCAAGAAGAAAGCCTAAATTGGAGATATGAATTTGAAAATAATAACACATAGATGATATTTAAAGCCATGACCTAGATAAAATTACTTAGGAAGTGAAATAAATGGAGAAGAAAACACCCAGACTAAGCTCTGAGGCACTTCAACAATAAGAGATCTCAGAAAACACAAATTTAAATAAACCAAATCAGGGATCTTGTTTGGACCACTGGATAAAATGAGTTAAGATACATCTACCTTAAATAAAACTCCAATTATACACAAAATTAAGTATATCAACAAAGAGGGAATCTTTTATCTCCAGTCAAGACATTACATACACATGTGAAATGAGTTACAAATTGAGCTTGGGTGAAAGTAAATTCATAATTAAGGGAAATCCAATTTCATTACTAAAAAAAACCCCTCCAAACTATATTATATTCATAAGTATATCATACTTACCTGTGAAAAATAATGATTTTTTCAACTTATTGAGTGAAAAAATCTGTAGTTATATCCAGATACTCACTGGGCAATTTGTAATATTATTTAATATACTAGAAAGATGCTGGTGGGAATGCAGATTGGTGTATCCACTATGGAAAACAGTATGGAATTTCCTCAAAAAACTAAGAATAGAACTGCCTTATGACCCAGTGACTCCACTGCTAGGACTATACCCAAAGAATCCCAAAACACCAATACAGAAGAACCTATGCACCCCTATGTTCATAGCAGCGCTATTTATAGTAATAGGCAAATGCTGGAAACAACCTATGTGCCCTTCAGTGGATGAATGGATCCAAAACTTTGGTACATTTACAAAATGGAGTTCTATGCAGCAGAAAGAACAAGAGAACTCCTACCATTTGCAATAGCATAGATGGAAGTGGAGAGTATCATGCTTCATGAACTAAGCCAGGCAGCAGAAGTTAAATACCGTATGTTCGCACTCAATATAGGAGACTAACAAACAAAGCAAGCAGGCAAGCAGAAGGGAAGAGACACATGAAAAAAAAGAGCAGAAAGACAGTGACTGGAGTGGAGGGGGAAAGGGGTAAAGCAAGGGAAGGAATCAGTAGAGGAGCTAGCGTGGAGGACCCATGGACATGGACAATGAGCTTGGGGATTGACTGAAGGGGGGAAGCAGGGGAGAGCAATGGGGAGGAAAATAAAACAACTGTAATACAACAATAATAAATAAAATTAATTTTTAAAAAAGAAAGACACTTGCATTATTTTTACCTAGTGAGCAGTTGCTTTGCATCCTCCCGTCTGTCGAACAACGTAACATGGTGCCAACCACACGGCCTCCCACAACAATGACACGCACATCCCGTCCATGAGACTCTTTAACATACTTCTGGAACAGGTATGGAGCTTCATGGCGAATAAGATGGCTGAGATCAGCCAAATGGTGCTTATCTCGAGCCAAGAAAACAGCTTTGCCTGTGAATGATAAAAAATAAAAAATACCAGCTGACACCATACACCAAAATAAACTCAAGATAGATAAAGGATTTAAATATAAGCAGTGCCACCATAAAGGTCCTGGAGAAAAATATAGGCAGTAAACTTTCAGATATCCTACGCAAAAATATGTTTACTGATACTTCACCAAGGGCAAAGGAAATCAAAGAACGAATCAACAAATGGGACTATATGAAATTGAAAAGTTTCTGTTCAGCTAAAGAAAATATCAGCAAAATT